>DWPA01002858.1:0-15040 GCA_018251375.1 Calpodes ethlius
AGAATATGATATTAATTGTAAGACATTAATTAGCAATCATAGCCGATCATTTGTGAACTGCAGAACTATATGTTAGAAATCGAAATAAGGAAAGATTTCATATCAATTTGCACAGTAGCATAATATTATTTTAAAAGAATATTTTAACTAGCATGATCACTAAAAATAACATTTTCAAAGGTTATTTCAAACTCGTTTAGCGACGTATTGTTAAAAACGATAGGTATTGATACCGAATCTCAATTAAAGAATTTCCGATACAAATAGGAGATGAAATTACTCGGGCGCCATCAAGTGTGACGCTATGTGATTGATATTAAAAACACAATGGCTACGTAATCTGTTTTTTGTTCTACAAAAGAACAATGTAACGATTTCTTGGCTAGATAACTACCTACGTGATTTATCCGATACATTACTCTTTAGGTAATTCATTTGAAAGACTAAACTTACCTTCGTTACCTAGGTACTAATATTTTCACTTCCCCACTCTGTGGTAAAACCTATTATTAATATAATTCTGTTTTCAATAGCGGATTATATTTTAAGTAGTGCGTTATATACCACCTCTTATGAAAAGAAACAAAAGGTAGTTTAGCTTAAAGTTAATAGCTTAACTTCTTTGTGCATTTAAATGATATATTTGTTAAAGTTTGTAGTTAAGATTACACTTCATTTATTTTACACAGAATACTCTCAGTAGATAATTAAAGTGTTCGGGTGAGGAATGAGTTTGAATTAAGAATTCAGTGTTTTTGTATTTAATTAATTACTTAAGTATTGGATGGCTAGTGTTTTATTGATGTCGAAAGAACCTATAAAAATTTAAATATAGTTACCTTCGACTATGACGTATTCAAGTTATAATATACATCTTTGACTACATTAAGAATATCTGGTTCCAAATGTTCAAATAAACCATGTACATACCTGTTATAAATCGTTGAGTTTATGTAAAGGTTTGAAATATTTGCTTTAATAATGTTAACTCAAGTAAAAAGGTACTACGTAGCGTGCCGTCACGATCGCTTTTATATATTTTTTACAGTAATAATAGCACAATATCAATCTAGCAATCTGTTTTTATAAATATGTCAAAAGAAACACTAAGGGGCAAAGTTACCTCTTACGTAGCTGTCATGTGTGACAGCCATGTGCTAATGAACTTTAAATATTAACACTACTTGAATCCTAATACTGCATTAACAGTCCATTACATAAAGTTGATCTAAAATATCATCTAAAGTTGCTCTGCGCGTTTAATGAAGCCTTAGAATTTGAAGTAAAGGTAATATTTAAAGTTCGTTTTTGTAACTAGCTGTGAATGTCTCCGATCCACAATAAGTAATTGTCACAAAGATCCCTTTGTTTTAATCACAGGTATAGTTCGGATGACGGAAAAATGAGCATGTCGCTAAAAAAATACTTTCAACTTCACCTGTTCTTATATTCTCTTTGTTTAGGTCTTAGCTGGAGACCACCAAGAGTTTGTCTTAAGACAAAACGTGTATTCTTATCTATTATGTGTCACAAATAAATAATACCATGTAAAAAAACTCAGGATAAAGGAAATAAAGGTAACAAAAAAGCAAAAAAAAAATAAAATAAAAACATAACTCAATAATATAAATATTGCATTTATTTCAACGAATTCGGCAAATAAAATAACTGTAGATAATAATTATAATAATACTATTCAGTTTACAAGATTTTCATCTTTCGTTAGACATTCGTCTTAAAATAGAAACCAAAGACTTTTTCACTGGTTGGCACTGGACTTTAGTTTCAAACAACCATAAGAATCATGTCATCTGAATAACAGTAAATGCAGATCGCATATAATTAGGTAAAATTAAATTATACAAATTAAAATAAAGTTATTGGAAGTCGTATTGGAGGCAAATTCTAAATCAAGGTAAAGGTCAACCATCTGACCTACCTGCATACACATTTCTATTAAATGATAAAACAAAATAGAAAAAAAAATAATAACTAAAGAACAAAAATAAATACAAACATAACATAAGGCAAAAAGAAAAAAAAATCAACAAAAGCGATATGCAAATAAAAACTTATGAATAATAAACTTCCCTGGTTTAGTAGGTAAATAAAATAATATCATAAACCCTGAGCGAAGTACAACACCTATTAACATTTTAAAGAAATGCGTAAGGGTTACCCTATTGATAGTGTTTGGTAAGACGGTAGGCACGAGTTTCCACGTACCTAACAGTAAACAGAGGAATAATAGCGGCGCCCCAGGCGCGTGCGCAGATCTGTATGCCCGCTTGCCGCACGAGCGGCCCACATTTCTATATAGGCACCATTTAAATTTGAACAAAATAATTGCATATCGCCTAATACCCCTATCTGAGTCCTCTCTTATGTAAATCCGTAAAAATATCCAAAACTGCAGCCGGCGACCCCACACGACACCGAAACGTCATTATTATGTAAATAATTCAGTTTTTTCTAATGTTATGTCTGTATATATTTTTGTGCCTCTCGGAAAACATAGTCACAGTAAACTAATAAGATACAGTTATATCACAAGTTCTTAAGATGCCTCAACGAAACGAACAAACTATTATTCATTTTTAAATCTATCTATTTATATTTACTATCCCTATACGCACCTATGCTACGAGCGGCGAACGGAGACAATTATACAGCGTTCTAACGTTCTAAATCTAGTAGTATACTTTTACACATTAAACTATTTACAGTGGAGCTGAGAAATAATTTACAAATCACTCGGATTCTACAAGGCACCTTATTTAAATAGTTATAAAGACTTCAGGCTTCGCTATGACTTTACAAAATAATTAAATCGTTTTAAATTCTCTATAATATATAATTTGGTTTTCATTACAATGCTACAACAATTGACAAGTCGCTAATACCTAATAGGAGTTTTAAATATGAACAACTAGGAAGAATAATATTATGCAACAGATTACTAGCGGGCTACGTATACGGCCATGCAGTGTCGTTTGGGTACGTTGTTTGAAAGTAGGTACTTGATTGGCATTATTTCAATAATTGATTATTCATGTGGAGCGAAACGCATGTGCGCCAGATCGGTTCCATTAGATATACGACGTCCTTCACGCGTCCTAACTCCTACCATTGTTGTGTTCGTTTGCATTTGAATAGCGGCGGCATAGAGCGATCCGCCCACCGGCCCACCAACGGACTGGCCCGCCTCGTGCGGTTTCGATGACAACACTTGTGGCTCATCATTCTCGTCACACTAATCCATGAAAAGGTACTTCAATACAGACGACATATATGCGCGGAAGGCCATGATCGATATCAAGAGCATGGGTGTTGTTATGCTGGTAATGTTTTATTTGTAATTAGCTGTTATATCAAGACATGTCAACACTGCATAGGCGTAACATAGCTATTCCGTTTTTATAACTAGATGGATATTTACAAGAGGACTCACTAGTAGGAAAATGGACCAACGACCGTCACGGCACGATACGAGCTTCGCTCGAATCGTGGGTTTTCATGAAACGGAACAATTAAATCGGACCAAGTAACTCTAGTCCCCCAATAAGCGAAGCTCGCCGCTGCGAGTTTCTAACTGTCTAGGGCCGGGGTCGCGTAGCACTTGGAAGGGCTAGACGACGAGGACCGCGGTCAAGTAGTGCACTCACCGTTGCCGGCGAGCTGTGGCCGCAGAAACGCGTTGTGTAGTTCGCTGCCGATCCCTCCCTCCAGTCGCGCAGCCATCTGCATGAGCGCGAGAGTGCTGTCCTCGGCCCCGCCCGCGCCGCTTTCGAGCCGCGCGCGAACCGTGGCTATGTGGCCGCGCGTGAACACGTGGTCCTGCACGGAGTACTTGTGACTATACTTGAAGTCACAGACGCGACATTCCTCCGGTGGGGGTGCATCCGACACCTCCGACAGGCCGGCAGCCAGCCGCGCCTTCTTTTCTTTGGCACGTGCGTTTTGGAACCATACTTGTACCACTCGTTTAGGTAGCCCGATTTCTCGCCCGAGCGCTTCACACTCCGCCATTGTCGGCGTTTTGTAATCGGTAAACAACGATTTCATAATCTTTACTTGGAGTGATGACATTTGGGTGCGAAAACGTTTGCCAGGCGGCCTCGGCGTTTGCTGTTGGCCGGTCACAGGCGATGTCGGCTCGTCTTCTTCATAAAACTCCATAGTTTCGGAAGCCGTGTCCGAGCGTTCATCAGCATCAGATCCTGGTCGTGATAAATCGACTGGTTTGCTGAGGTCTAAAGGTATCTCCGATTTTCCATGTTCAGGCCGTCTTTCCGAAGGTTCATTACTGCCGCCATTTTGCTGGGCGACGGCATGTGCTTGCAGCTCACTTACATATCTTTTCATAGATTCTTCACTGTACTGCTTGATAAATTTCTCCATGTCTGAGTGAAAAGGCGGAAAAATAGGGGGCAACATGGGAGCCCCCGCTTGGGAAAAATTTTGCTGGCGATCACTTTGTTGGGAACCAAAACTTGGTGTAGATTCTGTGCTAAGTTCTTCATCCGGTAAAGCATCGACATTGATTTCTCCTCGTGCACATTGATCGGCGTGTTTAGTGCTAAGATGACTTTCTAATGCACTCTTTACCTTAAACAAAGCCGGACAAAAAGGACATCGCTTATTTATGACCTGTGCATGTGCGCGAAATTGCCCCTTTCTTTCACGTGCTCGTGTATTTTGAAACCAAACTTGTACCACTCTTTTTTTTAAACCGACTTCACGTGCAATATTCTCTAGCATTTTTCGTGATGGGTTCGATTCTATTTGGTATTTTTGGTAAAGATAGTCCAGTTGTTCAGGTAAAATAGTAGTTCTTAGTCTCTTATCTTTAGGTTGTTCTCCAGTGTCTACTTCTTCGAATTCATCAAATTTTCTTTTTACTACTTGTTGATTTAATGCCGCGACTAAAGGGTGTCTTGCTTCTTCGTTTGTCAGAGACGCATTTAATTGCTGTAACTGGGCATGTTGTTGCAAGATCCCAAAAGGGGAGTCCGGCGGGTATGTGGGAAATAAATTGGGGTTCATTATGTGAACTAATTGATGTTCCCGCCATAAATCGAACCGTGGGAAGACTAAATTGCATTTATCACATTGGAAGTTGCCATCTTTTTCTTCACGGGGTTGGTGTGATAAAGGGGTTACAGGAGTGTGTGGTGTAGGTGGCGCTGGAGAAACCGGGTAGTTTGGGGCTGCAGGTGTAGGCGTTCGGGGTGGAGCGGGAGAAACTGGCACGTGTGGTGCATGGTGCTCTACAGTACTAGAATTAGAATCTTCACTACTTAGCGTCGCAGCTACTTGTGCCGCTGCGGCTTGAGCTTGTGCTGATCTCTTTGCATCCTCTTCTTTAAAACAGTGTGTTTTTTGATGCCTTATTAGTTCATAGTATCGTTGAAAGACTAGTTGACATTTCTTGCATTGGTAATTAAGGCCAGGAGTGCGTTGAAATCTGTTGGCATCGTCAGTAGCACCTGCTGGCGGTTCCGCGGCTGGTTGATTTTCATATACTTTTCTTGCTTTTTGACGAGCGTTTTGAAACCATACTACTATTACTCTTGGACTCAAACCTAATAGTTTAGATAGATATTCTAAATCATCATCTTTTGGATATGCATTATTCTCAAAAAACTCTTGTAGAACTTTTATTTGATAATCTGTGAATCTAGTTCTGTTGGCGCGTTTGCCAGAAGACCCCGAGCTGTTGGATCCGTTCGAGTTGCCCCCGGAAAGTCCGAAATCGGCCGGTCCCCTGCCAGGACTGAGGCTGCGATTTGGGGTCAAAGGTAGGACGTTCGGGGGCGCGGAGTTTGGGGACGCGAAGTTAGGATTTAGCTTCGGCGGTAACATCGACGGATGTGGTGGTTGAGGTATGCTCGTTGCTGGAATCGAGTCAATTTGAGACTGAATTAGCGAATTGAGTGATAAATGGGTAGGCGTTTGTGGACGCGATATGCTTTGTTGATGATCAGGGATATTCAAAGCCGGACTTTGTGAAGGAATTTGAGGAAAAATGAAGCTTTTATCCTCTTGATGCCGGTCATCATAAGAGTTGTATTTTTCTTCCATCGTTGGTTCATCATTTGGTTCTGATTTTACTTCTTGATGACCTATGTAGGAAGTATCTTCAATTTTTGCTTTTTTTTCAGGCGGCGGTTTGCCTTCATCCGAACTTGCAGATGAATCCAATGGCGTGACTTTTGCTTCACCCGTTTTTTCGTATTCCTCGAGATTCAATGTGGTGGAAGGTGGATTATTGAAATTGTACGGAGAATCTTTGTTACGTTGACGTTCTTTGAAAAGGGTATTGCGGAACCAATGCTTGATAACTTTTGTAGCTAGTCCGGACTGTTTAGCCATTTTCGCAATTGCTTCATCGCTAGGTGAATTATTAATATCAAAATGCGCACGCAATATCTTCAATTGCTCATCAGTAATACGAGTTCGCGCTCGTTTTTGACCCGCAGCAGCATTTGCCTGCAAAATAAAAACACGTTCTTTCAAATAAACTAACATGTTACCTGTTTAAACGTCCGTTCGTATGGGAATCATTTTTCATTTAACATAAAAGTATTACATTGCTTTACGTCGAACAAAGGGTCTACAAAATTGAAAAGGGCTCATTTATCTGCGGCCGTAGGACACTCAATGATTGCAGGTAACTTTGAATAATAACAGAATTCGTTGTAAATAATAATACTTCGACCCTAGGTGCTCAACAATGGTCCCTCTGTTGCTTTGTGCAAACAGATAGCTAATGCTTATCTCATAATACCTCGTAGATACGTCCTTACGATTGAATTTACACTGTACTTACAGCTGACAGAAATAACCGAATGTAACCAATATATTTTATCTCTAAGAGTCATTTTATACATAAGTAAGTACATCTACAATGCGGCGTTAAATCGATTTGCAGTTATTATTGATTTAATATACGCTAAAAAGTATTTGAGTTTTATACTTAGTACAATATTTACTAATAGGTTATTGTTTTAATTTAAACCAGATTTGCGTATTACTCGTATTAGGCCCTAAGTTAACAATGAAATATTAGTATTAATGAGCACTTTTAAGATATTTAATTGGTAAATTAAACGATCAATTATAATTATAATATTCTTAATGACATAAAAGATAATTAGTATTCATAATGATAATAATATAAACACGCTCTAAAACGCTATTTATTTCAATGATAATGATAGACATACGTGTATTCTTTAATATTAATATAATAAATGTATAGTTATTTGTTACGTTTGATTGAATATGATACAAACATTATGATAAGTTAATTGGGTTGCCACTAATCAGATGTTGTAAAATGTTTCTAAAACATAGGTTACATATACTTTATGTATGTTATAATCTAGTATTATTAAAATTAAAACATGAAGTTAGCAGTTGATTCACTCACCTGTTGTTGTTGTTGCAAGAGCTGTTGTTGTTTCATTTGGGCGTCGTGCGGGAAGCCCATCGCCTCGAATGGTGGAGGTGGTAGCATTAGCGGCACCAGCGGAGGCTGCAGGTTCATGGCTGCTAGAGCTCCTACGTTCAAACCCAAAGGCAATCCCAGCGACAGCATTTGAGCAACCATAGGGTGTAATTGGCCCAGCTGTTGTTGTAGTTGCAGCATATTCAAAGCCGCTTGCATCTCTTGCACTTGTGCTGCAAGTAAAGCGCCAGCTTGAGCTTCTCCTGGACCACTACCATTTTCATTGAAGTTGCCACCTGTCTCCCCGCGCGGTGAGGGTGATCTTTCACCCTGAGGCGCAGGAGATGCAGCGCGAGGCGAGTTGGGTGCCCCCGATTTCCTTTCATATTCGGACTTAAACTGTTCCGCAAACTGCTCTAAGAACTCCAATGGAACTTTGTCTTTATGCACTTCTTCACAATGAGTTTTTAACACAAACACACTAGAAAACTCCTTGTTGCAATGTTGACACGTTGACTTCGACTCCCCATCCGGAGGTTTCTCCTCGGGAGGTGGCGGTGGTGGACTCGGCACTCGTGCCATCTCACGTTCTTCTTGAAGTTTACGTCGCTGATTTTCATTGTATTGCATTACGAGATCGAAGCCGAATGTTTCGAGTAGTTGTTTATACATTTGTGAATTGCGTTTGGGCGGGTTGCCCTTTGCGACCATCTCGTCTAATGCGGCGGCTTCTGCGTCACCTAGTGGCGAATGCGCCCGCGCATCGCCGAACGGGCATGAGGTCGCGCGATGTGCGTCGAGTAGCTCCCCGGTAGGAAATGACGCGTGGCAACGATCGCACGAGGCGCTACCTGCGCGCGGGGATCGCGGACTACCTGGGCGTGCGGGGGGTGAGGAACGAGGCCCCCCGCTGCTCGTAGACGAAGGGGATGTATTTTTCGGCGACAAAACGTCTTGTAAAATTTTGGCGGGGTCGTTCCTGTCCGGTTGTTCAACGAGGGGCCGTGTCAAGTCCACGTGGCCGGCCGCGGCGAGCTCTTGCAGCTTACCCGCTCGAGTTTGATGTAGTACAGATCGCATATGAATGTCGAGCGTACTGCCTTGTGTGTAAGCTACTTTACATATGTTACACTTATATCTCTTGCGATCGTCCTCTTCACTCGATGTACTCTTGGGAGTTAAAGTCAAATTAGATGGTGCTGTACCCGCTCCTGGGGACACAGGAGGATTGTTATTATTTTGTTGCTCCTGCATAGCCCGCTTTAGTTTGTGCAAATGGCTAACACTATTGTAATGTACAAGCAAGATGTTCTTTTGAGTGAAAGATTCTTTGCACACGTCACATTTGAATGGTCTGTTAGGGTCAAGATACTTCTCCATGGGATATGTTAATTTTTCACCTTTTCTATGTAGTAGAGTTTTATTATGAGCTGTTAGATATGACTGACGAGTAAATGCTACTTTGCATCTGTGACATTTATACTTTCTGTTTGGATCATTATAAGAATCCTCTGCCATTGCTTGTGAATTTAAATAGTCTTCAAGGAATTGTTGATCTTTGTATATTATAGAGTCATCTGAGTTTTCGGCATCATTATGACCGGATTCATCTGCAGCAGTAGCGCTCGAATCTCTATCTTCAATCTCACCTAGTTCATCATCCGGGGTTCTTAAAGCCTCTTTACGTAATAAGTCTGCAGTCGCAGCATCGAGAGCAGTGCCTTGGCCAGCTTGTAATAAAGGGTTGGATGCCAGGCTACGCTTGAATGCTGCGAGCTCGTCTTCAGATAATTCAGAATGAGAAGTTTCAACGTGCTTCTGAAGAGCTAAAACGGATCTAAAACTTCTTCCACATAATACGCATTTAGTAGCATCGCGTATAACGTGATATTGGGAATGCAGTTGTAATTTTTCGATTGTTTTAAAAGCTAGGCTACATTGATTGCAGCGGTATTTGTAAACATGTTTTTCAGACACCGACATGTTTGTAATCGAATTTCGAGCATGTGCTTCTCTAAAGTGATTCTGTAGAGCGTGTGCAGCGTCAAAATAACGGTTACATCCTTTTTTCCAGCAAAAGTAACCCGGACCTTGTGGTGTTTGCTTCAGTTCTAAGTGACCCGATTCATTTTGATGGTGACAGAGTTCGTCAACATTACGGAATGTTCGATTACACGTAGAACAACATTCCGTCTCACCGTCAGCACTTCCTTCTGAGCGAGGAGAAGAAATCTCTCGTTCCTCGTCACCTTGGCGCGATTCTCCTTCACGCTGTCCTTGAGGGCCACCATTCAACCAATGGCTTTGGTCTACGAGAAGCAATAACCTTTGTAGCCCCTCAGAGTTGACTGAATGTATTTGCATAACATGCCGTTCAAGTGCAGTCCTTTCTTTGAACGCATCTTGACATAAGGGACAAATAAAATGTCTGGTAGGATCACCATGAACGGATGCAACGTGGTTTTGTAATTTGCCTTCGCTGCCGCAACTAAAGTTACAATATGGACAATTGTGTTGACCTTGGGCTTCTTGGCCATCATCTCTTTCGCTAGATTCATGTTGAGGCGGTAAATGTGATTGTTGCTGTTGCTGTTGTTGCTGCTGCTGTTGTTGTTGTTGTTGTTGCTGGTGTTGTTCCAAAAATCGCATCATTTTTTGTTCTTGCGTTAGTTCAGGTTTCTGGTCAATTGGCTCTTTGTTATCTGTTAACAAAAGAAACAGTACTTATAAACGTTTGTTTTAAATTGGTCACAAAATGAGAAAGATTATATTTAACACGAACCTCCCGCTACAGAATCCGCGAGGCAAATGAATGTGATCAATACTATACGATATATGTGCACAATTTCTACCTACGTTTACGTGAGATTTATCTACAAAAAAGATTATTTCTATAAATGAAGCTAGCTATTGTTCGGTGCAAGCATTTGTTACTTTTCTGAATTGAAGTTAAAAATAAAATCTTCCCTTTTATATTATTAGTAGGACTCGTTTTGTTTGCGACGTCCCGGCAAGACAAAGGTATCGCTCTATCCATCCCGTACGCACACATTCATGGATGTATTAATGCTATCGTAACAAGTATATTGTAATTTTGCACACAAAGGAGATACAGGACGGGCAAACAATCATTGTTCATTATTACAAAAGGTTTCAAATATTTCGTTTCGCATCGGATCAAATGCATTTGGGCGATCAACGTATGTGATGATGAGTGCGAGCGAGAAGAAAAGTTACGGAAGATGTGTGAGTGCAATTATTATTTGACCAGGGATGTGTCCGCGGCAGCGTGTGAAAGAAGCTGGTCGGCATTGTTTACGTTCAAATAAGGAAGGTGAAAGAAACGATCCAAGCGAGGAGACCAAAGATGCGTTAATGTAACGTTACAATTAAATGTGATTACATGTTTAACTGACGTACCTTGCTTACCTATTGTAATATTAGACCAATTCCGAAATGTAGTGACATTACGAATGGATACAGTTACATTTTATTACAATTTTAATAATCGCAAGTACTGAAAACTGAGACATGTAACATGTTTGCTCGTGATAAAACTGAGGGATGGGGAATTATATTTCTCAGTTAATTAAAACTTTAAAATATTTGACCGTGAGACGCAGTTGAAACCAGTCTGTCCCCCGTCTGTTTCGGAACCCGTTTCATAGTTTTAAGCAGTTAAAACCGTTACATCTAATGAAGGGGAGAGGGATAAGTAAATCTAAATGCATAATAATAATTAACTGACCCTTTTGGAGACCGGAGTGACCAGTGTAATTATTTATGATGTAAATTTGCAGACCCACAGTCTGGAAGGCGCATAGAACAATGGCTAGGTAAAGGGACTGTGTCTGCACAAATGCGATCTCCAACACTTTTTGTCAATGACAAAAGGGCCCCTTTCTATGGAAACACCACATCGTTATAGCGTCGTAAAGTAAGTATTGTAGTATTGTGCAGTGTGAGTTTTGTTTCGCGAGATTTAGGTCAGGATTTTTACAGCATGGCGTCAGGATTATTGTAAGCCACTTTGAATATTTACAGCCATTGCGTCATCGTTGTCGCAATTCTTATATTGGAAAATGTTATCTAGTTTTCAATCTTATTTCAATACGAATTCGATATTTAAATATATTACATCATTCATTTAAGAATGTATATTTATAATAGGTCAGATATTATTAAATACAAACAAGCTATAACGCAAACAAGTCTTATATGACCTACAAAAACTTTGACATGCTATTACGTGAGTAAAAATGGTACACTTAAACGTAGACTAACACATAAATTAATATGATGCTATTAAATTTTTAGATAAAAAAAAATAATCAGTTCAAAATATTATAACTAGATATGAATGCAATGATTTTTTTTACCATGTGTATTTAGGTAGGTTTGGTTTTGCCTAACCTAAATCGTTACGACAAATACTTTCCCGCTTTGAATTGCTTCAAATAATATATTCCAATTAAAAAAAAAATAAGTAAAAAGGAAACAATGTACTTTTGTTTCTCCATTTTAAAATGAAACGAAATTCATTGAAAGGACTAAATTTATAGGGACATCAATCGTTTAAAGCGGGGACTCAATAAGGTGAAAATAAGTAATAAGCATAAACATGAGGGACACAATGGTGTAAGCCGGATTTCTTTCGCCTCCACATTTCTCTCGGTTTATCGTATTTCACCGTGGCCATAAACATACGGGAGATGTACCGGCGACATTGTAAGATGATGTAGCTGCCTCATCACAAGGGGCAATCATCCTTAATGCGCGACGGCCACATACGTAATGCGAGTCATTGTCCCGCGTGTGGTACTTATGGAAAATTCGCGTTCTCAATTCAAATCTTCTTTCCGTCTCCCTCGCTCGCGGGGCGGAGTCGCCTCCGACCAATGACCGAGTCCGACTGTGGCGACACCGTGTAAGGCGTACGTTATTAAAGAAACCTGTTCTAATGTTGAGAGCTTTAAATTAAATTTTGTCCGTGTGTAATTATCTTATTATTGTAATTACGAATTCCCCGCTAAATGCTTATCGCCCCAAATGGAGATCGCTTCTCGAATCCGATACGACTGACGGTCACGCTTCGAACGCTGATACGATCTTGGACGACGCCGCGACGTATTATTGTCGCCGTTGTCGACACCTTGTTTTCGAACACTTTAAACAAATTAACACAAACCTAATGGTATGTTTATTAGTACAATCCACTGAAAGAAGTCCAGTTCGTAAAAAATGCAGAACAAAATTGATTAAGGAACGAATCGGTTTAAATTGGAAATCGATAGTGACGTTTCGAAATCACATTCATAAGTCCACTCTGTATTACTTTATCGATACGAACGCCGGTAATGGTTTTGGTTGAATTAATTTTAATGGAATTTTCACGCTTTATAGAATAAAATGTTGCGAAATGTGTTTAGCACGAGAATAATAAATAGTTAATACGTTTTGCTTCTGTTCTTGTAGGTACTTTTATAAAAAGCTTTTCTATAAACGACACCGGCAAGCGACGAGAAAAAAACTTCGTTAGATAAGGAGCGCACGCGCATCTAATTGCGATCCGGCTAACTTTTTTAGTGTAATAGGACAGACGTTGTTTTTACGATAATGATTTGTTCCTCGAGTTACGTTTGAGACAATGATTTCAGGAAGTTAATGCAGAATCATAGCAACAATAGGGTAGTCACGGTTGAAGTAATATTAGTAACAAAGTAACAATTACTTCATTATTATTTCTATTTAAGAAAAAATATATAAGTACCTAATGATTTATGATTATGTATAGGGAGGTTCGTTATTTCATAGGTCTCGATAACAAACTAAACAAAAGTAGGTACATATATCATAAAACTTACCATTTTCTTGTTGATCATAAGGACTTGGCAGCTCAGTTGGTTGCGGGATGACTTGGAAGAGCTCAGCAACGTCTGGTGTGGGATCTTTGCCTTCAGATCGCCGTTGGAGCTGATGGATTTGTTCCATCTGCAAATGTTTTACTGAACGCACATGTTGCAAAAGAGGCAGTCGATGTGGGGAACCGAAGCCACATAGAGCGCAGCGGTACAATCGAGGGCGATCACGTGGTATTCGCGAAGCACAATCCCTTAGGTGTCTCAGCAGTAGAGTTGCCGCTTCATGCCTAGCACCGGCAGCATGCAGCTGGAGTTTGTGGGCTGAATTAGTGTAGTAATCACAAGCACAACATCTAACTTGAACTCCACCGACCCCAGCGCTACCTGTACCAACTCCTCCACAAAATTTCAATTTCCACTCATTCCTAGGGCCACCCTCCTTCACATGGTTTACATGTTGTAGCCTCTGTAAATGTTTATCAGTTTTACAATGCAGTTGGAAATTTGCTTTTAAATTCGTTTTGTATGTGCACAGTTTGCAAACGTAATGGCCAGCAACTAGTGCTAGTATTTCTTGTTCTCTGATCTTTGTGCGATCTTGCGCTAGATGGTGTCCTAACGCTTCCAGTGAATCTGTGGAGAAGCAATTGCAAATGCAGCAATGGAACGTCCTCTCCGGTTCTGGGTCTGCTGGTTCAGGCGGGGGTTCCATGGCTTCAGGATTTAAACCAACATCTAGATGTGCACCTAGTTCAGGTGGGGATGGTCCTGGACCTCCAGTCATTAGTTGAATCATAAGGGCTTGATTGTAAGCCATATCAGCTAAAGCTGCTTCCGGATTGGGAGGAGGAGCATCTGCACCATGAAAATGTAGTAAACTTTCCAGTTGTTGTTGACTTTGTTGTCGATGATGTAATGCTGAGAGGGTTTGCATATGTTTTACATTTTGTTGCAATACAAGCATGTTATGAGTGTGCTTTTCAGAAGTCATATGTATTCTAAGGTTTCTCGCAACGTTCGTCTCATAATTACAAACATCACATCTAAATGTAGGTTTTGGTTTCTGACCCAATGGCGAATGATGCGGTAGAGGTGGCTTATGAACTCCAGGTGGAGTATGCTGAGGAGCAGGAGGTAAGTTACTCTCACCAGGATTTCCACCATTCTGAAGTTCTTGCATATTATTAAGATGCTTATCAGATTGCATGTGTATGCTTAAATTGCCTTTTGTAGTCGTAGAGTAGTTACAGACTTCACATCGGTAGGGCTTATATCCACAAGTATAAGTTTCACCTCGCGCTAATCGAGGGTGGGGCTGACCAGCTATACAATAAATACAGCTCGTTTCAGCTTCCGGATGTTTTTCTTTCATATGTATTTCCAATGTTTCTTGGTATTTGTAATGCCAGTTACATTTAGGGCATTTCAATGTTTTACAAGAATTTCGACTATGCATTCCGGCGAGGGGACCACCTAGTCGTCCTGAATTCAGTATTAATTCGCATTTTGGGCATTCTGCGCCAGATGGACGACCTCCTAGGTGATCTGGACAAACACCTATCGTCGTTCCTGAAAGGAAGGCAGGAGGTGCTGATTGGAAAGGTGGGGATGAATTCGGACTTGCTCGCGGTTGTACCGAGGCATTTATTGTATGAGGATGTGCCACAGAGATCAAAGAATGTTGAGGAACTAAAGATTCAGCCATCGATCGAGGCGGTCTCCATGC
>DWPA01002859.1:0-15037 GCA_018251375.1 Calpodes ethlius
TGCATTTAATGTTGTGTTTAATTGCATTGAATTTAATTTTTTAATTTCATAGTAACTACATAACGATATCTGTAACATAATAAGATATAAAATGGGATGTTTTTATTTTTACTATTACTCTCATTTAGTTCGAAAATACTAACTATATGTAATTATTAAATATTATTGAATAAATGATTGAAACACCTTAGATATTAGACACGTGCCTATATATTTCATTGTAAATTTTATAACCGATCACTAAATTTTCTGAGCGCGTTACCTACTTCGTTTTCTATAAATCAATTTGCATCTATAAAATTGTTGGGTACTATTCTGTTAATTTTATGAACTAATAATTAGCAGTGTGGAATGTATTTGTGAATTAATATTTTGTTACGTAAACGTCATTCTAATAATGTATCATATTATCGAGGTAGCAACTGACCTTGTCGGAGGTTTGCGCCGGCCTAGAAACATCTGCAGGGATTATCCAGCGGTCTTAATCATTAACCCTTCCTCTATCATTCCATTTCAGAAGAAAATAATTGGGAAAATACCGATAGAACTTCAATGTAGAATTATGAAAATTAATCAATATTTAGTCAAGTTCAGTACGAGTAATACATAATTAATATAAAAATTTTAAAGATGAATAACATCATATATATCAGTAACTCAATTTAATATATCAGGGGCCATAGGTGTTCATCAAAAAACCCTAGTAAAATTCTACTTAAACCCGTGCGAAGATGGAGTAGTCCGCTAGTAAAGCTAAAATCTTATATCTTAATAAGAATCAATTGTGTGCAGGACTTTTACACTGTATGTGTTTAAAAAAACAATTTAGTGCATTGATATAGTTACAAAATTTTTGTTAAATCAATGACGATCAACATAGCATTATAATTTTAAGCCACGCGATGAAAACTTCTAAAATTTTTTTAAGGCACCGTACTTAACACAGGGCAGTCATATAGTTTTATCATAATAGTAGATAATACGGTGATCAGTACTGTATATCTGTAATTTGGCATGTGTATATTAATGTATCCAGTCGTTTAAATGTTAAAATGAAAAAAAAAAATATGATACACATGAAGTGGGAATGATTTTCTTGCTATCCTATATTGTGGAAAAGGTTACACACCATTTTTGATTAGGTTTTAAAGTAGTAATTTTTGTTGGAGACAAGTGTCCCAGCTAACAAAATGGTTGGTTTTATCTCGAGAAATAAATTCATGATAGTGGTATTGACAGAAAAACTATGAAGTCTAGGTTGGCTTTACGAAATATGTAATAATCGATCAATTTACAACAATGTTTATTTGAATAGAATCTTCGTTCGTTCGTCAGTTACGAAATAAGTGTGCCCTTATTAAAATTAAGTAAAAGAATGAGTGCAAGTGTACTTTATGAATGACATAAATAATTTTCAATTAAATTGTTTCACAATTACATAAATATCTGTAAATACAAGCGTAAATAATAGTGATTGACTACTGTTATGAAGTAATTTATATGAAGTGCGTTGCATATTCTAATCGGAACACGTGAGTAATTATACATCGTATTATTTAATCAAGTGAAAATGTGTTAGTTCTTGTAATGCAATCGTGTTTTTCCACGATATCTGTCTGCTTACTACATAATAGGGTACACTTTAAAGTGTTAAAGTTTAAGGGTTTAGTACTTATGCGTAGGGATGGCTATCTATCTATTCATATTGTGATAGATGTATAATTGAATTAGTGATTTTAACTTTTTTTTAACGAATAGGGAGAATTGTATACATTTATATACAGTAAAAGAGTTAAACGTTTTACGACGATCTACGATTATTTAAAGCAGATTTTAAAATTGGTCTGACAAAAATAGATACTGAATAAAATCGATGTTAGGGAGCAAATATCGATTTTATAAACATGTAGCATAGGCTTCATACGAAACACGCGACGGGTTAAATAAATATTGAAGTGACAACCATAGAACCATGGCCGCAGGATTTGTCCGCGTGCTCGGCGACATTGCGCGGTCGAGTTGCGCAATGCACGTGCACTCCCCGTCTCGTTTTACAAACATCTTCAATAAGCAGTCTACGGCCTCAAGCAATTCCCTTTCGGAGCCAATTACGAAATAACTGATAATTATAATCAAGCCACGTGACAGTATTACTCTTGTGGTATTACTGTCTACTTCTGGTATTACTATCTACTTGTTATCTTAGTTGTTTTAACACCATTTTAATGTATTATTATGTTAATTGACTGAGGTTTTTGAACGGCGTTCTATATTTAATTTTCTGTACATTACAAAAAGTTGACTAATACTAATATGATATTACGATTGGTTGTTTAAGAATTATTTTGAATAACGCAGTGATAAGCAAACCTAAATTTGAATGAATTATAACTTAATAGTTATTACTACAGTACTGCAGTAGGTAAATTTATATAAGCCTTTAAGATATAGCCCCTAGCTGGCAACACCTATCAACTGTGGTCGATAAAACATTTGTACTCGGACTTTTGGTAATATGTTTTACGTGTCTGCCACCTGCAACACTTTCTCTGAGTAGTGCAGATTGGTACGCTGTATAACTTACGTCAATATATTTATTTATAGGTTTAGCACGGCCTATCATGTCGATGCATATGTTTTACATGATTTGCATAATTTTCAGTTCTGAACTTTATCATACTTTTTGTTGTAAATATCAAAATATAGAGAGTCTTGTAATATACTTTTAAATAGTTTTAGTCATGAAATTATATTCATCTTTTCAAAATGTTATTGAAGATCAGTCAAAGTCATTTATTTATTCGATATTCCGTAGTTTAATTATGGAGGTATAATGCCAAGTAATATGAAGATTATTTTAGTTTTAATATGAATAACAAAGTGAAAATGGAATACCTAATATTTAGGATAAGAACTACACTGTAATGGCGACGGTTTGGAAAATGGAAGCCTACTAATAAAATTATCATAAAAACGCCGGTCCTGGTCCGGTTTCTTTTTGGTTAGTAACATATCCGTGATGCCTTTGAAGTTACAGACCGCCATGGGCGAGGATAGCTATATTTACATTGTCTTCTTGATCAATGCGTCGAACATTTTATCTCAATAATAAGTACCGTTTTCTTATTGTTATACAACTGTTAATGGGGATAAAAGTTTCATCAAGTGATTGGGGTTGATTCCAACTTTATGCTCTCTCCAAAATTAAAGATTTCGAATAAAGTTTCCTAAGTTACCCAATAGTAGTTAGTACCGAGTGTTTTTTTCAATGACATAAATTCTTATAAGTTTATCCACACATTCACGAATCGTAAAAATTACGAATACCTACCTACATTACAAAAATATGGCTCAAAATGTGAACAACTATTGTATATATATCATAATATATCATTTTAATGAATTGTTTTTAAAACCGAATTGTTAATGACGAATGTACATAGTAGAAACGAGACGAAAAGTGGAAATATTTAAAAAAATAGGGGGTCACTAACCAGATCTCATCTTCAATTCTTGCTATTTTGCCAACGACTTTTGTGCATTACCTATGCGGCCGGGTGTCGTCATGAATTAGTAATGGACAAAAAGGAGTTCGACAAACTCGGCTGTTTAAGTAAGGAAATGTGCAGAAATTATTTTAAATTATTGTCAGACACAGTGGTATTACCAACGCTTTGAACATAGGTAATCATTAACATATTTAGAACTTACAGTTGGTTGCGATATTATTTCCAATGTGACAAAATGTTTTCTAGTATCTTACGATCCCAATGTTTAAACTATTAAAAAAAATTACAAGAAAATTTCATTTTTCATTATTCGATGTCAGTAAGATTTGATCAACATTATATTTATTATTTATGAATACTTATTGATTCTTATTTAATCAGTGATGTAGGAGTTAATTATTTCAACGATTGCAGATTTGTATGTAAGTGTAAAAATAGTATTTTTTTAATGTGGTGTTATACATATAACACATAATTTGTTATTGAATTAACCCATGTCAAGAGATCTTTGCCTAGCAGCAATAGTTATTTAAAAAGTAAAAGTATTTTTCTTTGAACCGGTACCGTACATCATGTAACTTTAACTGCAATTATATACAAAGTTAAAAACCATAGTGAACCAATAAATGGTAGAAACTAGAAGTCCAACGAATATTCTCTACATCTGAGTCTTCTATAAACTAGAGGCATCTTTATTGGTCGAGTGTTAGCTGATGGTTATACTTCCTTATGACGTATCTATGCAGGGAAAACATCCATGGCATTACGTATTTATGATAAACATTTGCAGCCGTATGCAACACCCAGAACCGTATGCATCGCTGTTTACAATACGGCACTCGGACAATGCTTGCGTAATCATTTGAATGTCAAATGGAGCCGGTTTGAAAAACAAATTTTTCGTTCTCACCGAAAGGTGTCGATGCCCGGTACTGCGTCACTTCCGACTTCATATTATGCAATAACACGTTCAATGCACAGATTTTTTGTTTCTTTTTATATTGTGCAGGAACGCCTATGTTTATATTATAGTTATATTTTATGTATCCTAAAATTCAATTATATATTGGTTTGATACTACAATATCCCATTTCTACTACATCTACATTCCTGGGATGGTCTCTGCTATATCCGTACTTCAATATTTCTTAAGTTGAATTAAATTTTAAGTAAAAAATAATCTTATTCACAATTATATTTTAATTTTACTATTGCTTCCGTTTACACGTGTAAAATTGGCAAATATTCAATAATACTGTCAACTCAGTATTTAATATTGAAATTGTGCTTCCGCATTGCTTTTGGTTCTTGAAATTTGAGACACCCCGTCATCATTAATTGTACCGTACAAAATATTAGCACATAGATATGTTATTCTAATATTCAGTTTTATTTGTTTTCAGGTACCTAATACATCAATACATGGAATAAGAATCTGAAGTCAATCGACAACCACCAAAATGAGACTGGTAAATATAACTGTTACTTAATATATTATATAAATAGTGCTTTCTAATTTAATACATATTAAAGTGCTGGAATATGTAAGGAATAAATAGATTTTGCGGAAAATATAAATAGGCAAAGGGGAAGTGTCAGTGCGCAGTGGAAAGTGCGCACTTATCATAAAACTAGGTCAGTAGTAGCGCCGCCCCTTTATCGAACATAGCCGATGTCGAACTCTTCCTTTTGCTAAAATAAACCCTCTTTTGAGGATCACAAGAATCAGTTTGGCCTAACCCTTCCGGACGGTGCAGACGGGTGTGAAGGGAGAAGTGCATTTGGTTTGCATATTTTTCGGGACTGAAAATGGTACCGGCCGGCGGCGGGGCCGTGTCAGAAAATACAGCTACTTTATTAACCACTCGCTGGATATCAAATATGGCTATTATCTTAATCATTGTAAGCAATTTTGTATTACTGACGTTTGAAAACTGTGTTTGTTCCTGTAATAAATAGTGCGCAAATGTGTCTAAAACTAAAAAAAATTACACTTTCCTAAGAATCTTACGTAATATCAAGTTATTTTAATTTTAACAATAGGTTGTGTGAAAAAACAAGCGTAATCTATTTTGTAGTGGGCACATTTGCTCTTAAAACATTATTTATCCGCGTAAAACTTTATGTTATATATTTCTGTTTATCTAGTAAAACTTAAAATAATAAGTTATTTGTATCTGAGTAATATCAGTTTTTTATGTACTAAATATAAGAAAATATTGATAGAGTTCAATGAAGAAGTGTTATTGTGACTATAAATCATTTATAGGTTTGAGGCATCCGGTAACTCTTAAACAAAACGATTAAGTATAGAGTACTTTATGTATTTGATCTCAATCCATAATTTTACAGTCTTATTTCGCATTCTAAATATCGAGTGTCACCATTATTTTAACGCCTTTCTTAATTTATATTTCCTTTTGTTTCCGTTTAGTCATCAGTTCTCACGAATTATGCTCTTCATTGAAAACTCCAGATGTACAGTCAGCACTCAAACATACTTGTTTACGAATCAGCATAATTTCATTGTCATGTCACTCCCAATTTTCTGCTATCTCTACAAAATCATCAATCCGCACAGGTAGTGCTCTCAATTTAATTATCCTATGCGGAGTTAGCGCTCAATTATCTCCTTTGTGATCTTACAACTTCACAGTCATTTTTAATTCTAGTTTCCTGCTATTCGTAATCATTAGTTCCCATGACTAATATTCTGCATGGAATGTTCCAGGCGGTATAGTTATGTGATCAATGTTCATTCGATCGTTTGTCAACAGTCATCCAGCGAGGAGATTCCGAGTACGACGGTGGGTCGCACGTGTAGCCCGGGCAGCCCTGTTGCTGGTGGCGCATACGATGTGACGCGGATGCGTGAGGAGGAGTTCGAACGGCTGACAGTGTACATCGTGCCCGACGTGCCCTGCGAGCGTGGCGTGCCCGGCCGCGCTGAGCGCACGTTGCCCCGGAGCCTCGCGCTCCGCCCCTCTGCTGTACTCTCCACACCTAATACACCGGTAAATCTACATATTATGTTGTGCCATTATTATTTCGTTTTTTCCTCTAGAGAGTGGCAAACGCATAGTAAAATAAGAACTTTTGTGGACAAAAGTACCTAGGTACTGACTGAAAGGCATACAAATTACAGGCGGGACATCTGGGAGGAGGCTCATGCTTAGATTGTTAGTTAATGGAATATAAAACTTCTAGTTTCCTGCTATTTATCAATTTACTAATATTACGCTCAACTTTGTGAGCATAATATGCACTAATTTTACTACGAAACTCGTAATGATGTAAAGTGTATTACATTGTATAAATAAACATAAATCGTTAACTGCACAGCAAACGGGAAACGTGAAACGTAATTATCTTTAATCAATTCTTTCATTCACAGACCGAAGGGGTTTGGAGTACAGGAGTCATTCCACGTGGGACTAGATTTGGACCCTTTGAAGGAACAAGAACACCAAATAAACCAAACGATAAAGTCTCCTGGCGATATTATTGGAGGGTGAGTAAAACATTTCACTTGCGATGTAATAGCACCTACTCAATACTTCGCTTACATTATCTTGATTATGTTAAGAACATTGGTAACGGCTTTGTACATACGTATCCTGGTATTAAAAATACCCATACAACCGGTGTAAACCCTAAAACTAACTAATCTAAGTACTTTCAACATTCCCTTCCTAAGCCCAACACGCATTTTCTTGTCTCTAACTAACCTATTCCTCTCTCTTTTGGGCCAGGTGCAGGAAACTGTCAGACATCACACTTATGGAAATATTAAGGTGAGATTGGGCTATACGAACTTATTTGGTGGTGGTGCTTTAAATATTTAAGTAGATAGGAATATTGCCTTTGTTTTAATTTATTTTGCTATATCAATATTAATAAGGTAAATTTAATAAAGACATAATAAAATTTTAAAACATTCGATGTCACCTTTATGTAAATGTCTACCATAAATGTTTGACTTTGACTTTAATAAGACAACTAAGGCCATTCTTCATTTCAATTTGTTATGCTGTTAACACAAAAAAAATAATCGAATTTCGAATATTTCAAACTTCGAAATTAGAAACATGAGACCCCGCAATCGTTATATGAATGCAATGGCATTGGATCATGTCCTTGACTTCTCTACCATAATAATAATTGTAAGCAGTCCACTATCAGTTGCACGCGCATTGTAAATATTGCGCACGTGCCACGTGCTCGACATTTACTCGAACTCATGTTACGTTGAGTCTCTGCCACTGAAGCAGACACAGTTGTAACTCAATCGATATATGAGTAACGTGAACTTAATATTGTAATTAAAAAAACATTTACATTTATTACAGATATTCAAGGATAGTGATTATTATTACCTGGATGGATCCGATACGAGCGTGGCTAACTGGATGCGATACGTAGCGTCCGCTTACTCGCTTTCCGTGATGAATCTCGTCGCGTGTCAACACCAAGAACACATTTACTTTTACACCATCAGGTATGAACAGAGCAAGTTTTACAACACTTATTTTTTTTATAAAAACCACATACAGTATGTTTTATGTAGGTATTAGAACCATCACAAATAAAAATACACTTTTTTTTTCAGAGATATAATGCCCAATGAAGAACTTATGGTTTGGTACTGTAAAGATTTTGCTACAAGATTAGGTTACGACATCGACCCTGAAAGAGCAACATATTCGATTTGTAAGTACATTGTAATTTATTCATTTGTTATTTTTGTTCCGTGTAAATAAATTATTAATATACCAATTTATTTGCATTCTATGCTATATTTTACTAGCAAAATGTTCACTAAATCTTTTCTATTTCAGGCAAAGAAGAAACTATCAAAAAAGCATATGGCTTGCCACCTGCTCCAGTACATCCAGAAATTGCCTTTAACCATATGAAATATGTACTCGGCTTAACAAACGCAAAAGAACTTCTAGAAACAGAAATTCCCAGTCGAAGAAGGAAAAGAGAATCGAGTGAAAAATTACTCCATGAAACAACAAATCATTTGCCTCGAGATGAACAAAGAAATGTTAACAAGAATGACAGATCTATTATCAGAGCTGATATATCTACAAACATTATTCATCATAAGGCAGAGGCACCGTTGATTAATGAATGCGCAACATTATCGCCAAATGGATTGATGCAGCCTCCATCGCCTGTTAAAATTCACCATCGGGATAACCAAACGTTAATAATTCATCAGCACAAAGAAAGCACATCCCATGTAGTTATTCATCAGTTGGAAAATCCCAGAATACATGGCAATAAGTCACCTGCACAAAATCATCATCTAAGAGATATGCGTGGACCCTCTCCAATGGCCCAGAATCACCAAGACAAAATGGGAAGTAAATCTCCAAGTCTAACTCATTGTGGGCCCCAACATTACGAACATCAGTTAACTCCCAATGATGGATCTGTGCGATCTGATGAAGGTTACCACAGCAACGGATATCATGATGAATTTACACCCCCTGAAGATTCTAGTGATTCAGACGTAGAAAATTATGTTCTAGATTGTTCTAATAAAACAAATGAACCCAAAGAAACTGTTATTGTGCAAAAAACAGATATAGATCGAAATGAATACAGAAAAGTAAAAATAAAAATGCCTAGGGCCTATCAATACCAAAATCATAAAGACATGGATTGTGAAAGCGAGAAGGAGTTAATTATAGCTGAAGAAATTGCTAATGATATTCCCCAGAATTTATCACCACCTCGACGAGACCCTGCTACATCCACGGTAATAGTATTGGAATCCTCACAAAACACGATTGTTCCTTTGAATAAACCCTATTATGAAGATGGGGCAATATCTCCATCTCCACAGCCAGCTTTTATGCGATATTCTCCACCAGACACCAGGATATTAGAAACTATACTTACTGGAAATAGAATAGATACTAACAACAATGATCCTAATAGACGGCAACCAAATGCGACGCCACCGCCTTCGTCGCCTACAGAAATGGCTTACTCTTATAAGAAAAGCCAAAGATACGGCAACGCTTGTAGTCCAGATTCCAGTTCAAATTTAACACCTCTGCCTTCTTTACTACCATTACCGCAGCAATTACCTACTCCAAGTGTAACTTCCGTGTACTCTTCATCACCTCCACACACAATTCCGCATACAACAGAAATACGAGAAATACGTGAAATAAGGGAAATCAGAGAAACCAGATATGAAAGTCACTATCCAAACTATTCATATAGTTTATATTCGCCACCAAACTCAACAATTATCACTCAACTAGGATCTCCATCTAACACTTATTCACCAACGGTAACATCTACACATCAGTACGAGAGGACACAAAATGGACAAAACGGCCATCATTATCCGTCGTCAACGAGTGTTATTACGTTGAAAAATTGCTCACAACTGAGTTTGATACAAAATTCTAATGTGAATAGTCAATTAGTGCCACAACATGGTGGTATGAGTCCCGACAGTTTAATGGTAGCACCCATGAGCCCTAATTCGCAGTCATCTCGCGGTTACAGGAGTTTACCTTACCCTTTGAAAAAGAAAGATGGGAAAATGCACTACGAATGCAATGTGTGCTGCAAAACTTTCGGACAATTATCGAATTTAAAAGTTCACTTGAGAACACATTCAGGTGAAAGACCTTTCAAATGTAATGTTTGCAACAAATCATTCACGCAACTTGCTCATCTACAAAAACATCATCTGGTTCACACAGGAGAGAAACCGCATCAATGTGATATATGCAAGAAAAGGTTTTCATCGACATCGAATTTAAAAACTCATCTTCGCTTACATTCAGGTCAAAAACCGTATGCATGCGATCTATGTATGCAAAAATTCACACAATTCGTTCACTTAAAACTGCATAAACGACTGCATACCAACGACAGGCCATACGTCTGCCAAGGATGCGATAAGAAGTACATCAGCGCGTCTGGACTTCGAACTCATTGGAAAACTACTAGTTGCAAGCCCAATAACATCGAAGAAGTCCTTGCAATCACAAACGCTGCCAACACTGAATGTATTGGTGAGTAGCTAATGATAATTTTATTTAACACTTCTTTTTCTTTTAATTTTATTCATTCAAACTCAACATCAAATTTTTTTCAACATTAAATTTTAGTTTTATGCATATCACTTTTAATAATTTCCAAATTATTTTACACAACATTACACAAAAAGAAGCAAAATGCAGGAACCGCGCATCGCGTTGCACTTTCTCTTCGTAGGTAAACTACAACTTTCACTTGCGCTCTCGCTGAACGCGGCCGATTTCATTTTCGCGTGCACTTTGCAGGTACCGTTGACAAAGACTGCCACGAGAGAGAGGGGCACGAAGCGTACGAGGTACATTCGGCGTCGCAGGGAGGGCTGGTGGGCGCCGGTGGGGCGCGAGTGTCGATGTCGCACGGTGAGGTGCTGCTGGGAGGGCACGCACACACCACTACGCCGCACCTGGTGACAGGTCACGGACAACTGTCACCGGGGAACGGATACCGGGCGCTACCACCGCCCGATCATGAGCCGCAGCACTACTCGACGGCCTCGGAGACGCGTCCAAGCGTCATCGAATCCAACCAGCCCCTCATCATCGAGTGCACTTGAGGGCACACGATCTGCTCGCCGCGCCGCCCGCAGCGCCGTCGCTGCGACGCCGCCGCTGCGACGCGTTTCTCCCCGCCGCATAATGTGATTCCACTCTTGTGATCTAACGAAAGTATTTTGTAAAATATAAAGAGACAACTGTGTGTGTAACACTTCAATCAGTGGCTATGAGATTAATATAAAAACTTTTATATGTATATTTGTAAAAAGATTTTAGTTTTAAGCGCATTGCGGTGTTAAATAAGTACTAAGTACTGAATAAGGACACGATCGTTTCGTAAAATATTTCGACGCCCGTCAAAGGTATTTTTTGTTAAGGTCTCAAGCCTTTCTTTGTGCTAATGCTCAATTTTTCTACTTAGAATTTCTATTGTAAATATGTTTTACGACATCTTTATTTTATTTAAAAAATCTATGTACATAGTAATTATATCCTGTAAATACGTACTTGGATTATGTAGGTCTTCTACAGCGTCTTTTTTATAAATTTATCAAAACTGGCAGGTACTTATATATACTTAGTTTTCCAGCAGTTTAAGATGAGATACTTTAATGTCTTAAAATTCACCAAAGAAGGTACAGATATAACTTTTCGGACGATCTAATTCCCTCGATATCCAGTTTGTCACAAGTATGTTGAGTCACATTGAAACTCGCTAAAATTTAACTTTAAAGATAGAATTCAAATTAGAAATAAGTGCCAAAAGCACATTGATATTTTTTTACATTTTAAGTTATCCTAATAAGATATTCACATAGTATTTTAAAATCGTTGTTCCTAAATAATAATTGGAGAGTAAGCGCAAATGTGCATCAACTTAATTCTAATATAACTTAGATTAGAATGGAAGACTCGTGTACATTGTCCCTACGCTAGAACAAATGGTGCTTCACAAGGTAGAGTAGCGACTACTAGCGACAGCCGACCGCCGCTCGCACGCGGCCCGGACGGTCGGCGAGCGCGTTCGCAGACTATTTACTACTTACATGACGTTATCTTAATTCACCCGATTTATTAATTATGTACTACTATATTCCAAAAATCTAGTACTGTAATGTTATTATTCTCCTAATCAAAAGGCTGAGATAAATATGTAACGTAACAATTGGCGAATGTTATTAGAGGTACCGGTCTACATTGTGTGTAATGCTATCGTACTTTACGTAATAATTAATCGAATGGCTATAGCTTATACGTGATGTAGAACCAAAACATAGCTTTTTGTATATTTCTATTATTCGTATCAGTAAGATTTTTACATGCAATCATTTATAAATTTAGTAACTGTATATTTTATACTTACTATTTACCTACAGAGCTGAAATTTTTGTATCAAATGACTGCCTCGAAATTTAAATTGTAAACGATTTATGTAACATTTATTGTGACGTCAGTCTCGACGTAATTGCACTCCTTTATTTATTCTTTAATTATCAATCTGTAAAATGTAATAATCATATCATGTATACATTTGAAATAACTACTTCATCGTCATGCTAGAGAAAATGTGTAATTACTGAAAATATCGAAATCGTACATTTTCCATTTTTGGCAATTGTCATAAGATATAATTATGTAGACTAAATATGAGATTGAGACTATTGAAAAAAGTTTAAATACTATTGCTAAAATCTTCGCCATTTTTCTTGAATTTATTACGTATTTTTCATATTATGGAACATATATTATATAAATATTTTTATAATTTACTTATGAAGTCAGTACCTATGTAACATAAATTATAATGTTTAGAAAAATGAGTTTCTACAAAACTCATTAAAAATTGTATGATATGTGCAATTTATACAAATTGACACATATAAAGGTATCGTCATATAAAGGTTATTTCATTTAAAATTTTAAAAAGTAATATTGCATTACGCGTTAGTAACTCTTGACTAATGTAGCAAGCAGTAATAAATAAAACAATGTTTGGAAACAACCAATCATATAATATGGTAATGAATGTAATATTGTTCATTTGTTTTATTGTAAATATCGTTCTACAAACTATCAGTCACTTATACGAAATCAAACATTGTATTAATCTTGTATAAAAGTAAAGTTAAAAACCTAAGAAAGATAGCTCGTTCTTACATAATGTTATATAAGTACAATGTCTAACTTATGGTACATCAAAATAAGCAATATACATATTACTGTATCGTATTAATCATTCTGCTATGATATTTATAGACACGAACATTCTCATATACCTTGAGACAAGGTAATAATTATAAAATATGCCAGAATTACCTATATTCACTGTAAAGGCCTGTAATTTTGTACACTTGATCAATAATTATTTTAAAACACCAAATCCATTAAAACAGGAGTAAATAAACATTTAACAGTGGTTTTATTCCGTAAATTAGTTTAATTAAATAATTATAAATAAGGTAAGATTGAAACAAATTATTTATGGTGTCCCTGCAATTTCAAGCCCTTGACCCTATCTAAATCAACTCTTAAATAGCAGTGATGTCCCAGTGGTTCGAACGCTGGTTTTCCGAATGAGGGGGCGTGAGTTCAAAGCCTGCACCTCGCACCTCTAATTATCAAAAAAAGTTATGTGCGTATTACAAGTTAATTATCACATGCTTCGGTGAAGGAAAACATCGTAGGGAAACCGGTACACCTGATAATTGTCTATAATGTTTTCAAAGGTGTGTGAAGTCTACCAATCCGCACTTGGCCAGCATGGTGGGCTATGGCCTGTACCCCTCACATAGTGTGAGGAGACTTGAGCCCAATAGTGGGACAGTTATAGGTTGTGATGTGGCTTTTACAGCTAAGAATTCTCAGCCGAGAAGACCAATTGCGAAGTAAGAGTTGCGAATTTCCTAAGGTCACCCCATGCAGGGTCCGGATCTATAAACACTGTGGTGTATCATGCTCAATAGGTATGGCATCAAGCCCGTCTCATGGGTATAACTGGGCCCTTTACTATCCATCTTAACTACAAGGTATACAAGGTTTACAAAGTGAAAAGGTTTTCATTCGCTTTGTTTTGACTATTAAGTTCCTTATAAACGGATAAAATGTTTTATTGCATTGTTGGACGGACATTACTAATGCGGGCACCCGCTTCCTTTTACGTCAGCAAATTTACGCAATACTTAATATTCTCATGTTATTCGTCAGTTAGTTAGATAAAAATAACAAAAATAATTAACCTCTAATTTGTAGCTTCAAACACGACTTTATCAATGTTATCTAACTATCAGAAATTATGAAGCTCTTAGTTTATTGGTTATTATACGGCTTTACCAATGTTACCAATAAGTATCTGGATCGATTGTATTATAATTATCAATATCGCGATTGGTCTCTATAAATAACCCAATATTTTAATTGGTCGCATTACACTTTTTGTAGTGTGTCCTCATATTGGATGATTGGGTGAAGGCGAGTTGGCACCGAGGACAGGAATAAGGCTTCGCTCCGGTGTGGAAATTCAGATGAGACTTCAAATGATGTTTCTTCGTAAAAGATTTGGAACACAATGTGCAGGAAAACGGCTTTATACCTGAAAAACACAATAATAATATATTTAAACAGGTGCTGTTTTTAATGAACTATAGTACGATAGTATTTGCATTATAATATGATAACAATAATAGTAAATTATTGTATGCTCATAAACATTTTAAAGGAATATTTGCATGTGAATAACCGATAAATTAATTGACGATTAACTTGATGGTAAATGACTGCCGTCACCCATGGATATCAGCAAAACGACTTGACTTTTAATTGATGACTTCATCAGATAGATCATTAGGTAATTTAACGGGTATTTACATAAAAATGAAGTCTGTCCACTTGCAATTTACCAGCGTAGTAAGTCAGGTTTAGAGGGTTTAGAGCAAGGAAGCACTTATGGGTGTTGGAGATGGT
>DWPA01002860.1:0-15037 GCA_018251375.1 Calpodes ethlius
AATAAATAACTAAATAACTAAACCTTAGAAGCTACACATATCCCTGCACTAATATACCCTGTATGAAATTTAATTGGACGCACTAAAAATAAGCATGTCTGACCCTACGATCGAACCCGGGAGCCCTCACATCGCAGGTAGTGTTACTGTCAACTAGGCTACAGGGTTGTCAAATATTTCTTATCTAATGGCCTAAGTGATCATCGCCGATGATATGCCTTAATAACACTAAGACCAGCTGTGCGCTACATTACGACTACGAAGTATCACGACAATCGAATCTTGAACGACCCTATGTCCTTTAAACATATAGAATGTTTAATTAAAAACCGAAAAAAATAACAAGCTAAATCTATTCCACGCTCCGAAACATTCCTGCAAAACAAAACGAAATTGAAACTCGGCACGTTTCTATTACACCCAGTCAGGTAGCGAATAAAACAAATAAGAATTTAAGCTCATATCGATTGGAATGGAAGCCCCCACAAATTTTGCTGGTTCCAGTTTCAGTTTTCATTTGGCTTGGGTAAATAAAAAATGTAGAATTGTGTAAAAATATATCTACAGATGGAGCCGGAGATTTATGTTGAGGTAGGTCGCCGTGGCTGAACCGGTGTTTAGTCTTTGCCGCGACATCGCGAAGTTAACGCGGTCATACATTTTTCGCGCGCTTTTCCGATCGCGGGTTCTTTTTTTAGTTTTATTGACAGATTTTGTTCTTGTAGAAGTGACAAATTTATGAAATTACGTAAGTATATTTTATAGTATACGTGTTTTTTTTTGTAGAATTGTTCGTATTACATACGTTCTGTTCTGGATATCTATCCATATTATGTTAGTAATCCTTTTAGACCTCTATTGTTGTTTTTATGGACTGTAAGTATAGATGGATTGGACGAAATGAGTCATTGGGAATGCATTATCATTACCATCAGCTTAAATTACATATGAACGGTATAATATCGGTAAATCTTGACTGGATCTTAACAAAATAATTAATACCTACGTAGGTAGTTTGACTTAAGTAAATCTTATATTAACAGATTGAGTATTCAGAGTTTTAAGGGAACAAATATATATTAAAAGATAATATAGGTGTATGTGATGTCGTGATTATAAGTAAGCAATTAAACAACATACTATATAAAACATGTTGTTTTAGGACCATTTAACAGTTAAAGGGAATTAGAAAATGTTTTTTAGTTAAATCAAAAATTTCAAAATACGAACAAGAGTATATTTCATAGGTAGAAGAGCTTACCTACCAGTTATTGTGGAATCCCTCTGGATAACACGAATTCATGGACGGAAAATGCCGAATATATTTAATCTATTACGTTCAATTATTCAAAAAAGCACTCTGATTTTAGTAGACTCTAAGGAGAACGAAAAAAATGAATTCTTGATCGGAGGATTCTTCCGATTCTGTCATACAAAGTAAACAAAAAACAGCCAAGTGCGTGTAGGGCGCATGCAGTGTTAGTTTTCTGTAGTTGAGTTGATTGACTCCATCCATCCATTCAGCCCTGGAAAAACTGTTAGACATAAGCTTCTATCAATTTGCACCATTATGATCTGTACTGGGCCTTCTTAATCCAGCTAAAGCTCCCTTTCTTCAGGTCGACAGTCCATCAGGTCGGGGGGCATCCTATAATTTTTTAAATACGAAATAACAAAGCACGAACACGAAATAAAATATATACGTAAGTGTCGCTACTACCGGGTCGTACCTACATGTCATCGTTTGCGCAGCGAGATGCAAAATGAAAACTACTCACTGTCATATCAATTATTTTGTGGACAAGATACATTGGGATTCCTTTTTTATTTATTTATTATAAGATAAACCTTGACCTCAAACCCACCTGAAAGTAAATGGAGATGCAGTCCAAGTTATTGTGCGCACAAACTTAGTAATAGCTTATTCACTGTTTTCTTGAAAAATTCCTCGGGAACACGGACACAGCTACGGACGGAGCTATTGCACTCTTCCAAGGTATGCAAAACGAATGACGAGTTTAATGTTGAACCGCGTCGACCGTACCGGCGAGATATTCGCGATATAAGGATGAAAACTTTATTATCGTGTCGTTCGATGAAGAGGCAGAGATGGGGGAACGCGCATTCCAAAATGTGCTTTTTAGAAATTTCAGATGGCTACCAATAGCTACCAATTTCAGATCTAGGTCGCTAAAAAGCCTTTAAGCATACCTCTGCATCAAATCTAAAGCAGAAAGATGGCATTTGGCTTCCCCTGCTCAAATGTCAGCACAGTAGGTACTCTATACATGGCTGAACCCGAGGTTTGTACAGAGTTAAAAGCCTACTCCATGTTTTGCCAAACTTTCCTTGGAGAAACTTTAGTCTTGGATTCAATAAACCACCCAAAGTTAATATTCGGGGATATCATACCTATTATAATAGATATTATACCTGTGTCACGAGTACCATATGACTAACGAAAATAAAATATCCCAGGCCAAAAAGAACATTTGTCTTTTATATGTAAAACTGTCACCTCCAAAGTCTAATCATGGACCCTCTGCTGTGCACGTAAATACTCTTACAGCTGGGCTGAGTTGATTGTATACATTAGATTTTCGATTATTCTTATATATTATGCAATTCGTTCCTGAAATTCACGAAAATTTAATTATATTTGACTCAATGTTCGACATACGGTTCTGCACAATTCTGATCAGTAAAATGAATGTTCGACTACTAAGATAGCAATATTTAATAAATGGCTCTCATAATAAAATTTAATTATCCTAAAGGTAATAAAATCGACTTGCATTATTTAAGTTGAACAAGGTAACTCAGTAAATATGTGATGGTCCTTTGTTTCGTTAAATATTTATTTTAATAATGTATGCAGCAACAATTGCAATTTCAAGGTAATGACAATATTGTGTTAGTTCAATGGAGTGTGCTGAGAAAACTTGTCAGTTTTGAAAACCATAGTTCTAATAATATGATTATTAAATCTTCCACAGTTAAAGTATGAATTAAAACTAGCTGTATCGGCGACTACGTCCGCGTGGAATTAAAAAAAAAGTAAATTAGTTTATTTAGTTCTTTTTTTTGGTTTTTGTCTAAAATAATTCTTTAATAAAAGTTGCCTAAGTTACTCCTTATTACATCAGCTATCTGCCAATAAAAGTCCCGTCACAATCTGTTCAGGCATTTCAGAGATTAGCCAGAACAAACAGACAGACAGACAAAAATTATTATTTTGATGTACATACCATATGTATATTCATGTGCACAGACACTACAATTTTATTTATATGTATAGATAATTAAAAATATTTATGCTGTTAATATATATCTTTCATGTCTAGTTGAATTGATTTTTAAGTATTCGGATATAGGCCTGTATCAATAATATGTAGGTATACGGAGGTGTTTTAAATGACGGGGCTACAAATACTTTTAAAACTTCCACAACTTCCATAACTGATAACTACAAAATAGAGTATCTGAAAATGTGTATAATTCATAGTCAGCTTAAACATATTCGTCACTTGGCCCTTTTTGTGTTGATAAACTGGTGTAACATTAATACCCCTATCCATCACGTAGAACCCGAAACCGAACTCGTTATTTATCACGTGAAATGCAAGACATTAAAAAGTATTGTTAATTAGTGCGAAAACATTAAATTATAGATAATTTTTGTGAAAGATTCTTGACTCATTTTAGCCTTACAGTGTATGTCAATAGTAACGAGCTTGACATTTGGATGCAGAAACAGCGACCTTTCACTCTTTAGAAAGGGATTAAATTTGTCTTACATTAAATTGCTTGCCTTTCATTAACAACCCTAGTTAGTGTATAAAAGGATGTTTTGGTTTATTTCTAATTAGAAACCTTTACTTTCGCTTTTAAACCTACTAGATGTTAATCGCGACTTTACCCGCGTGTCTTCCACTCAAGTACTTCAATAAAAATGTTGTCGATTCCTTTCTATCATTGGATGCTAAACAACGCGTTGTTGTTTGATCGCTTTCTTTAATTTGACTGAAGTATTACGTAATGATTTTTTTCACAAACAGATGTTTTTTCGCTGTAAAATGTAGCCTATGCTTTTCATGTCCAAACTATCTCCAGACCAAAGAATCATACCATAACGACGCTCCATTGCGCCGTGAAAGATGTCCAAACAAAACATCTAACACACTTTCGCATTTATAATATAAGTATAGATAATATTTAGCACACATATCCAAAAAAATCGTTACTCGTGCCACATTTTTGTTTCAAACTTATTCATTTATTAATAGACGTTGCACAATAGAAATCAAAATGTTATTTGCGAATCTCGGTAACAGAGTCTCCTCAGAACTTGTTTTATAATGGAACAGATCCAATTGCTGGTCTGAAAATTATTCTAGATAATCGCCTATAGTGCCTGATATTCTCAACGATTTCTGGATACATCTAATGAAAAATAAAATATTGATGACCGTTTGCTTTTAGATAACAGATAAACTACATTTAAGTTGTAAAAATTAATTCGCGTATTAGTATTAATTGATTCCTAGTACAAGCGATGGTTTAGTAACCCGCCTACTAGAGTTGTAGGTCAACCCATAACCAAATGGACTGACGACCTGAAGAAGACATCGGACATCTGTTGGATTCAGAAGGCTTAGAACCGGTCTGATTGGCGCAAATTAGAGGAGGCCTATGTCCAGCAGTAGGCCTTCAAAGGCTGAAAGATAGATAGAGACTAGTTTAGTGTGGGAAAATAAAAGCGCATGATATTTTTCCCTTGGAGCGGCTCCACCATATCTTATTGTTATAGGACAAATTAATCAGATTGTCTTAGAAAATATGCTCCTATCCACGCTTTGTACTTGTTAATTCTTCCAATTAATGACGTGTCTCATAATCCAGAGACAAGATTGGCCACCAAACGGTCTGCGGTTTTTATACACTGCAATAGAAAAGATAATAAAAGAATAATACCATATTCAATTTCAATAGCATTTTCTAGGTTGAAAAGTACCGCAGTACCTACTTCGTCGTTATTAAATGCTGTTATTTAGTTTCATCTGTCAATTCATTCCGGTGTCGGTATGTAATCAAATCTTGCAAGTTAAATTTGACCTACTTCCCGGTGTTCGATTGAGCTAAAATTTTGTATACATATGTAAATCGAATGACAATACTATACAATTATGTCATAGGGCTGGCCTGGTGTTTGTATTATCGGAACTCTGAAATGAAACAACGCAATATCGGCTTTGAAATCCTGTAATTTTCTTGCGAAATATTCTGGTAATAGGAGATATCTAAGGTCTGTGATTATACTGAAAACGTCTTTATAATTTTTAAAACTAAAATATTCTCGTTTTACATAGCATTTAAGATTTTCTGAGGAATTTTACAGGCGATAACGTAATTTTAAGACTTTTCTTTTGTGTATTGGAAACTAAACTGAAGTCTATGGTTAAATTGTAAGAAGAAACGGCAATAATATATGATAGTCCTGCTACCTTTTCACCGGCAATGATTTGGCGATGTCTCTTCTGTGATTGATATCTATGGGCGATGGAGACCATGTCATCAAACTCATCACTGTCTACGGTTATTTACATCGAGAAACTAATGCCGAGCTATAGTTGAAAAACTATCGTAACCAAGTTATATAGGTTAACAATGTAATTAAGAAAGAAGCGCCAGCCGATTTGTTGCCCTGCATATCAATTATCGGGGCGCTTCAGTTGAGTTCGACGAGTTGTTGAGTCCTCTTCATTATACATAACATGGCCTAGTCACTTTCGATTATGTTATGAGCTCTTATTTAGCCATTAAACTGTATTATTTATGACCCAATTTTATTTCTTCACGAGTCATAAAAATCGAGTCTCATCGCCTTTTGTGTCTAATCGATAATACATAGTAATTATTCGTTTACGAAACTTTTCAAAGATGGAGGTTAACTATTTGTGTTTGAATCGACGTGGATGTGAGTATATAGAAGACTTTAGTCTGTAGATGGGCATTGTAATGTCAACTACACGAATCTTTAATTAACCCGCTGAAGAACATAATCCGTGATCGCGCAGGTTAGTAGGTTAGTGCTTAGTGACGCAGACCTCTTCGCTGCTAGTATTGTTCTTTGCAAATTGTAAATAAGTACTTCTGCCAAGTAATAGGATATGTTTGATATCTAAGAAAGAGCAACATCTATTCCTTTTATCTATTCCTTTTGAAGAAGATAAAGACAATTTCTAAATTAGTTTGTTTGCAGTTCATTTCTTTTGGACACCATTCACACCCAATTCGTCTAAATACTTTTTTCCGTGAAAATTACATGCCTGCATTACTGTATTATTGCTAAAATAAATAATAAAATTAAAGTAAAATACAGCCAGCACTAAGGTAGTCAGCGAAGCGCTAGTCTACAACACTTTCGCTCCAATTACATTAGACGTGGCAACTGACCTAGCGGCGAAAATATTGCTCACTCCAGCAATATATTTCCGTCAGATACTCAAGTAGCAACAGCTGTTCACTTGTTGGTGATCAAGAGTTTTATTATTTTTATGATAAAATATTTCTTTATACAAGTGCTTGGTTATTTTATATTTAGTACCTACTCAGTGGACATTTTAAGTTCTAAGTTAACGTTAAAATTTGTAAAATGATTGATCACGCCTCATTGAGTTCACGCCTCGTTTTCACATTTAGAACACTAACTGAACCAACAGATGTTAAAGTTGCAGGTTAATTGCCAATGTTATATTTTGAAATAAAGAAAAGGAAAATACATCACGTGGAATAATTATTATTACTAATTAGATATTTTGAAAAAGCTCGATCCATTTTTAGGATTAAGCCAACTTCTACTATTCGTAGTGCACCCTACAATTGGCTGAGTATGGAACAGACCCCCTCCATTGGAGATTAGAGGACTTTTGTGTTAGGTGCTCTTAAAAATTTCCTAACATAACTAAGTTTTTATCTGCCGCGCTGAGCTACAGCGCATGCCCCTCTGCACTAGAATCAATCATTGAATGTTTTATACGTGTCTCGATTTAAGTAAGCCGATATACGCGGGTACTTTTCATTCCTCTTGGCATACCTCGTCGGTGATAAATATGGTGTTACCGATTTACCATCCAGTTACAACCTGAACAAGTGGTAACTTGGGTTAACTATATATTAATATCTTCGGATATTGGTGATCACGGACTTAGCTGTCACTGTCCATGTTTTTATTCAATATTAAATGGCTGCAATAAGGGAAACCACGTAATTGATGTTTGCACTAGATTTCGCTATTATTAACAGTATAACTCCGAATAGACACAGGGTGTTGACAAAACTCTACTATAAGAAGATGCCGTTGAATTCATTGGCTAATTAAATAATTTTAGCTAAATCAGAAAAAGGTGCTTAAGTGATCGTAATTACTCAATATTCTCCATACATTTTGAAATGAAATATCCAACCAAACCTTTGCGAATCTGCAGAATTACTTCACGATTAAAAAGTACTTGTCTAATAAGTATTGTTTTTCAATGTTCCTTGTAGTTTAGGTAATCTCCTACTTTCAACATCAGATGCTACCAACTTTAATTTTTATAAACCTTTAATAAATGCTCAACATATTGAGTCTAGTCTGCTCACCTACCTAGTTCTACCTAGTCTAGTAGTTCTATTGTATCAATATATTGTTTCTTGATTTCAAATTCCTAACTTGATCAGGCTGGATTGACCATCGTATCAATGTGTGCATTCGGCATGACTTCTGCAGTGAGTTATGACCATACAGTTTCAGAGCATATAAATGAGCGTTTCCTTTGCCTCATTGGCTGTACACTCGATTAATCTCGACACCAGCACCACTTATCTAAAACTGTTATATCATTCCAGCACACACCTATTTTATATTCATAAAATATTGTACAAATCGGTAAGGTAGTTTTGGAGATTAGTGTATAAGACTCTTTGGCACGGGATTTTATATATTGGAATAAGATTATTGTTATGTCAGGCTGCAGGCTTTCAATTTCATTAAAGCGAGTAGCGAAATTAAGTTAGGATCTTCTCGCTATAATGTTTTAGCTATGCGATCGGTTATTCCTGGATTTTAGAATCCAAAGAAATGTGATTGGCATACAGAGTATTCTAGTCACATATTTGATTTCTAAGATTCCAGGGCAGCTTGAGTTCTCTGTGGATATTCAATGAATTCCAGTACAAATTTACTGTTGCCAGAAAAAGTCGGGCTTGCTTCCCAAAATAATCCAGCGGGTTACTCCCATGATGGGTCGAATAACGAATGTATGTGTAAAAATATATTCCATATAACTTGAATGTAAAAGAAATGTTTTTCACGTTTCTGTTATAATACGCGGCGTAATATTATACTCGTAAATGAGATAGTGATTGAGGAAGGAAAGAGGTGTTATTGTGCGTTCACATTGTAACTCCGGACGCGTTCACATTTACCCGTGGCCGTGACCCTTCCCCTCTGCCGTAATCATTGCCTTGATACCATTGACCGCTTTGCATTTAAAACGTCCTTGTAAATTAAAATAACATAATGACTTGCTATACTCTGCTTCTGATGCCACGAGAAGTCAGTCATTTTATTGTCGTAAGAAAAGAGTTTAGCTTTGTCGGAAGTCCAAAGTGGGATTGGAATTTTCTGCACTCGAGTTATCCAGTCATCCTTCTACCAATCTACACTAAGAGTAGCATTATCTAATATAATTCCTTGTTTCCTTTTGTACTCTCATACTGAAATCTGCCAAAAAATATTTGATGAACTTGATGTTCTTACAAATGTGAAGAGTCAGTTACGTTTAAAAGCTAGAGAAGAAATAACAGAACCAACGCATCGCTGCTGATATTATGGCGTAATAAGTTAAGTCCAATCGTAGTACCTACCTCGACAAGACGCTTTTATGTTCACGTTCAGGAAATGTGGTGGAATACCATTTGGTGCAGAAAAGTAATATGATTCGTCATACATTGTTAGTGTCAGCGTCATTAGATAAATGGTTCGTCTAAACCTCCAGGTATACATCGGCAGTTGTCACGACTTACCCTGGTTTAACCCGCGGAGTAAGCGCCATTTGCGCTTAAATTGATAGAGCTTATTTAAACAGTCCTATAATAGTAATAAATTAGATTCTTGGTCAATCTGAGACACCTAAGGATGTCGACGTGAGATGTATCTATTCTAATCTTCAGTCGTGAACGTGATCGACGCATTTAATTGAGATATTACCCTACATCTTACTGGTTCTAGGTATACCTACAATGATCCGTGGAATGTGTTAGAATTATTTCATAAGTACAGGTAAGTACTTTGGCTTGATTATTTTACAATCATGAATCTCTCAAATTTCTATGGATATCGCAAAATATTGATGGAGCTACGATGGGATAGTTTTATTATCTTACTTGAAAAATATTTCATGGCTTCCAGCAGTTGGCAGTATTGGCAGTATTTCCGTATTTTTGAGCTTAAGAGCTTCTACGCTGCGTCGTTGCAACTTCAAATCGTATTTGTCGTTAATTACAGTCGTTAAGTTATTTATGAAAGCTTTAATTTCACCGTGCTAGTCTTGCCACTTTACAATTACTTCCCTTATTCTATGAAGTTGAAATTTGACACAATCTTTAGTTCCGAATATATGTTATTGTTCATGCTTGATGACCTGATATTAAATTCGGGGTTGCCTTTAGACTAGGGTACTTTTCAAATGTGAGCAGCACAGTTATTAAACTTTATACAATTGTAAAAGCGTGTTTTATTTTACTGAAGAATTCAGTCCACCTTGAATCTCCCAACACTAACGCTGCGGCCATATTACCGAACGAACATCACGGTAAAAGCTTCCATTTTGGCTTTCGGCGATAATCCTATCTATGTATATACCTCTACATTATCGTGTGTGGTAATCGGACGGATATTTATGCGAAAAGGTGACTTCGATTTTTAAATAACTAATTAATTATTTATTGAAATTGTGTTTAATAAACTTAAAAATTGTTAAAGTACTACAGGAAGCAAGAAATGTTTCTTGACTGTTTTTTTTATTATTTCATGATCATATCGAATTTTCCCACCAAAATTTCACGTGCGTCTGAAAATGGAACAACGAAGTGCAGCTAAGTCATCGAATTTTGTCGCGATAGGATTTTTTCTTCGCGCGAATACTTCGTAGTGTAGAATTTTTTGGCGATATTTGTCCTGATAACGCGAGCCTTCCTAATTCAGCCTATAAAGCTAACGTATAATGCTAACCTCTCAACCAATCCGCAATGAAGCAGTGTCTTGGAATATGCTCCGGATTTCCTTTAATCCGAAGCCATGTTATAAAACTGACCTTGTTATGGGTCAACCTTTAAATATGAACGCGGAAAGCAAGACGAGGATCGAAAATACATACCTTACTATAAGGTAAAAAGGGCAAGAGATTTATTGTATTTTTCTGAAGGATGAGGTCCTTTGCTAATGTGTTCAGAATTTACGAAAATACTTATAATCATATTATTTTTTTGACTTCATATTATGCAATTTGATCAGTGACAATATACCTAATACTCCTTGTGTTAAGCAGGTTGAGATTATGAATATCGATATATGAGAAACGATATATTAACGATAATATTTTTATTACCTTCACCCAATACTTGTCAAAATCTGCATACCACTGCCGGTGCTAGATTATCATATTGAATTGCTTGATGATAAAAATGTACCGGTGCGACCTCCCAAGAGGACCTTTGCATTTCATTCGTATGATGGGTGCACACTTAGCGTAACAGTGAGTGCATCGTTGGAATAATAAAGTGAAGTTGGTATTGCAATGCAATGCTGCCGCGTTTGGCGCTCTCCCAAAACGTGGATATTCACTATGCACTGAGTGAAACTCTTTGTGCTGTATCAACAGTTTTTAAAACATAGCAATGAGTTGAGTCACACTCGATTTGGGTAAGTGGTGCCGGTTAACCTATATTTTGTTGTAAATGAGCTTAAAGCGTTGAGTATCTCCAGGCTAATGGTAGGGTTACGTTGTAGATTGTGATTCCAAAGACGTACAAGGAGAAGAGGCGGAGTGCGAGAAAAATAAATCTACAAAAAAGATTATTTCAAAACATTAAGACTAAAATAATGAAATAGTGGTTTTATTCTGCACACGCTTCTCTCTACCTAGCACATTTCTGGCGGAGTTTTAAGTTTGTATTTGCTTATATCTTCAACATGCTCTCGATAAAGTGTTTATTATGCCTATGAAGTAACAACCTCGAAACTAAGTTGTATGCTTAAACGGAACGCGTTGCTACGAGTTCAATTCTAGCAGCGGCAGACGCGTACTGGGCTATCGGGCTTTAAATTGACAGATGATCTCGTATCACTAGGTTACTATTGAAAATATATATCTGTGTGCGTTTTAATAATTCTGAAAGCCTTTTAAATTGATGTATGAGTTAATTCCAATAGGATGTCATGTTCTGCAGACAGCGCAAATTTTGCGAAATTAAAATGTTGCTACATTGCACATAATAGGCAATGTAGAAACATTTTGTTTTCCAAATATTCTAAATATTTCGATATAGGTTTCTGACAATACTATGTTTCCGACATTTTTCAATACAATATTATTTGCATGCTATTCTAGAATGTTCGACATAACACTAAAAATTCATCCATTCAGTTTGTTTTGTGTGAACGAGGAACGTTACAAACGTTAGCTTTTCAAATATGATTAACATTTTATTATTTAAAATATGGGACGGAATTATATTATGGTTTCAGAGAGTTAATTTAATGTTGAATCTTGTCAGTGGAAATAGGTTTACAGAACTTCCCGCAAATAGCATTTAGAGCGGATGCTCGTAGTCTACGAAGTAATAAACTCATTTTTCCGTCTCCTTTGCCTAGTGATGACTAAAAGCGAAAATGGGAATAAAACCTTAAGTAGGATTGCCGTTTCCCCGCCATTTAAATATTTTAGAAGTTGCGAAACAAATTTATATAATTACATTACTCAAAAAACAAACAAAAAAAAAGTATAGCAAAGTCAAATTGCCACAGAGCCAAGATTTGGATGTTAAGATCGCCATAATTATGAGAAACTTTTCAATTATTCCCGAAGTTTACTAACACACACTCATCTCATTTGCGTATGTAAGCATCTTTACGATGAAAATAACTTTAAAGCTGCTTTTTTTTATAATCCAGAAGCAAGGAGGTAAGTCACACGATGATAACATTATCCACGGAGATTAAAACCATTGCGTTCCCGGCCAAACAGGAACGAAGGGACTCGCATTATTTCCCGCTGTTTGTCACTGCGACGTGTCACAACTACATACATTTCACCGTCGGTTTTATAACTATAGCGTTAGAATCAAAAGAGCTACTGACCTCTAAAAGTAGACCTATCACTATAACCATATCCGTTGTTGCAAATATTACACCACATACACATGGCGGGAAAGAGTATCAATTTCTAGTATGACACTCACTCCGATGGAATGTCTTTTATCTTTCCAGGATGGAAGTGGGCGTGCGACTAATAGGACTGATCCTGCGTTTCCTGGGCTTCCTCCTGGAACCAATCTTCTGGTTACGTTCCCGAGATGATAGACGGGTGCCGCCTTTCACGCATCCGATGCTGTTGAAAAGCGCCACCCAACTCGCCACGGCCATTCGAATTGGAGAAGTGAGTTTGAACTTTGATGATACACCAGTTATTTGTATTAGTTTATAGAGAGATGACTTGACGGAGAAATAATTTACTTCTGCCCCTAAATAAATGCTTGACGGCCCCGTAGCCTAGTTGGTGCCTGACCCTGCCTGCCTGCGAAGCGAGGGGTCCTCTTCCCTGCCGGGGCAGATATTTATGTGACAGATAAATATTTGTTCTCGGGTCATGGGTGTTATTTGTATTGTACATGCCGCCACAGGGAATCCTACTGCGGGGGTATGCGTGTGTTAACGTTGTATGTTAATCCATAACTCTCCCAATATCAGAGTCGGGTCTCATCTCACATGGAGAAGACTATATATTCGTTCAGAAATGGTTTGTTTTCCATCAAATGGTTATTAAATTCTTGTGCTCATCGTAACTTCGAAATTGAACTTGAATTAAGGATACAAAATGCAATTCTCCGTGCTGTAGGTTGATTTTCAAACCACAACGCTAGAAAACTAATTATATATTCCTAGCTAGTATGCAGACTTATACTCCTTTGAGAGATGAATTTAAAAAAAGTATTTAAAAGGAAATGAAACGCATGTTTTTAAACTCATAAAAAGTGTTGCCATTCATTTTACCCGTTCAGGGAGTGAATTTTGAAAAACGAATTCTGTACAAGGTTTCATTGTCCCTCAATCAGAAACGGGTACTTGATAATCGGCAATGATTTGTTTCTTGATTGGTAATGGACAAAGGATGGATTATTGATCGAGGGACAACATTTATTGACCTCCGGAACACCGGGTTAATCTTTGGCGCTAAACTAATTTCGCTTGGCCGCTAGAACGGTTAGAGCTCTCAACATGCTGGTGCATACATTGCGATATGAACAATGTAAAAGTTCATAAATTAGTTATTTACCCGCGCAGAACTAACGTTGCGATGGTCGAGCTCATATTAGATGGAAAACGGGTTGAATAGAGACTACGTTACGGATTAGTTCGTGTGTACACTGTACCGACCTCGACTTTGAAGGTTACGATGTATGAAATTACTATTTTATCAGATTTATTCGAATTAAGTCACTATTTCACTTAATACCTCAGAAACAAGAACTAAATTAGCACTATTCCTATAAAAAATATGATTTGAATTTGGAAAATGGATATTATTAATATCAGTTCCAATCATCTTAGAGATGAATCACGCATATCGTATGCACAAGTTAGACTGATGACATAAAAAAGAACCGCGCGCGGACCAATCGAATAAAAATATGAAGAAATATACACACATAACTTTATTAAGGGTGGATATACGTGCAGGATTCGGATTCAGGACCTTGTTTTTCAATGTTCACACAGTAAGACGGTTAATGTGATTAAAGTTTATTTCAATGTATCACTTTCAGCTGACAAGCCAGTATGTGGTGGAGACATACTGGGGGCGCATTAACCAGACCAATAAGTACCTCAACGCGGTAGTAGACGCTCGCTATGGGTTGGCGCTGGCGGAGGCGAAGGCTGCTGACCGAGAGCTGGCGGCGGCCAGGGAGAACGGCTCGCTGGACGAGCTGGCGCGCGCCAAGCCGCTGATGGGGGTGCCCTTCACGGTGAAGGAGAGCTGTTCTCTCGCTGGTCAGTTGTTTTTTCTATATGGGTCTCTTCATCCTCTCTACCGTAAACGTTTGGAATACGAAAGGTTATCTAATGCTAAAAATCTATTCCAGGAAAAATCTCCATAGAATTGCTTCGTTTTTATAGCCTCGCATATTGAAGTAATTCTATTAGGGTTTACAGTTTCTATGACTCATCGTTTTTCAAATTTGCAGAGAAAAGCTAAATAATTGGTTCCTGGTTGAAAATATCCGAAGTTCTGATATGAGTTGTATGATATTCGTAGGTACTAAAATATTGTTGTGATTTGGCCATTTCAATTAACAATAACATTTGTAAACAAGCCAACACGCCACAATTCCCAAAAAAAAATATAACATTTACTGAATCTATCTATCTATGTATCTATTAGCCTTTAAAGGTCCACTCCTGGACATAGGCCTCCCCCTCCCTAATTAAATAATAGAATACCTTTGTATATGACACGTATCACCAATTATGTCATATTTATTTGCAGGCATGTCGAACGCGGTAGGATGTCTGGACAAAGCCGGGAGCCGAGCGACGGCGGACGGTGCCGCCGTCAGCCTGATGCGGGCGGCCGGGGCCATACCACTGGTGGTGACCAACACGCCGGAGCTGTGCCTGGGCTGGGAGACAACCAACCTACTGCGGGGGACCACCCTCAACCCGTACGACTTTAACAGGACGCCCGGGGGATCGTCTGGTGGAGAGGTGGGGATT
>DWPA01002861.1:0-15034 GCA_018251375.1 Calpodes ethlius
GATGGATGCGCACTCGACGCTTCCTCGCCTCGATTCATTGCCTCGTAATTAATAAGAGCGGCCCGGGCTATGGGAATCACTGTCACCCGATGTCTCTTTCCACTTCGTGAGGTAATACAGAATACTGTCCTGTCAAAGACTAATTGTTTATCGTAAGTATCACAGCGGTAACGATGATGAAAATAACAAGGCAGTTACAGAGAAATCACTATTACATACTTTTGACTGCTACAGTTAAAATCTGTAAGCGAAAAGCGTATTTAATTTGAAATATACATAAATAGATTTTATTTGACAGAAAACATAATCTAAAATCATTGTGTCAGTTCTCTATCTAAAAACTTATTAGCAATGTTTCCAATAGATCTATTAGGTTAATATTTAACAATCTTCTACATATTTATTGAATATTTCTCTAGAAATAATAAACCACTGATTTATGACTATGTTCTTTTGCACATAAATAAAAAATACCTTTCAGCACATATAATAACAAACATCAACAACGGCAAAAATGTTGATCACTCTTAAAACATATCTTATAACGTAAGAGTTGTGTATTAGATACGAACGAAAATGCCCTTACGAACAAGACCTTCCCAAGGATGATTTGCATTTGTTGCAGAAATACTTCTGAGCTGCAAACATAATTGTTCGCATAAACCTAAGATAACGAGTGAATCGTAAAACTCTCGTAGTAAATAGGTTCTCGTTGCGGCGCATAGCGTGGACGCGTGCTATTGTTGTGCGCAATTTACCGCCGCCTCAATCGTGAACTATTTCGTGCAACGGGCATGTCCAATTGCTAACGAGCCGACGCGACGCAAATGAATAACCACCTCATGCATAGACTAAGTGATTCCCTTCTAAGTGCTGTTGTACCTTCTCTAGGTTTTGCATCCTTGTCTTACTCGACATGCTCGTGTTGCCGGATATAGGGAAATATACCAGCAATCATTTTTGTAAACAATTACAGTTTGGAGTCTCTAGAGCGTTGATTATATAGACAGAGAAATGCGATCTTTATAAAAGAAGTTTAGAGTTCTTTTTTATTAAAGTATTTAAAAAAATCGAGGAATAAGAAATGGCTTTTATATCAAGCCGGTCTCTTCAGTTTTCTTACAGAACATAAAATCAACAACACTCATTCAAAATTAACCTGTATGTAATAATAAAATGATATGGAGATGGCCAACATAATATTAGTTCTATACGACTATCTATAACTTCAGAAAGATTTCAGATATTACTATTAAATTAAATAAACCGTATCACTAAAGATGAACTGAGTGTTATAATCACAAAAAATATCCATTGAATTTATTATATTGGGGTTATTATGATTAAAATATGTTATCAGGAAAGTTTGACCAAAGGATGACCAACCTCATTAAATTCGAGGCTAGACGCGAACACTGACAACACATATATGAATATAACGCCTGTAATGTTAAAAATGTGTACGATCATTGCTATCTTTACTTTAAAAAATACATTTAACAAATAGGTACAAACACAAAACGATAACGTTATGCTGGATAACAAAATATTCGCAAGAACCTTTTTAGAATAATACGGTTACACGTCACTTTAGGCTTACCCAAGATCGTAACCTTCAAAGACGCAAACAATTCAGAACAATACAATACCTACTTCCGCTGCTGGTATACTTAGTCTTGGTTACAGACGCAGGCTTGAAGGGCAGGAATTAACCGCACTTATCCCACCTAATGGATCGGCGCACGTGTGCTTGTATGCCTGTGTGCGTCTCTGCGCGTGCGCACCGGCCATTGTGTTGCCAGATATCAAATCCAGCTGGACCGACGCTCTCTGTCCTTTCTTATTTTTAGAACGGTGAATTATTAATAATTCGTAGAATTCAATGAAATAAAACTATCCAAGTACCAACAAGTCCCGAGATATATGTTGGTTATTTTGAAGTATTATTTTATTTGTTCCTACTTCGATATAACATTGTGCGACTTTTAGTAGGTAGTAATCGAGATTTTTATCCTTTTCCTGGACTGGCAACGCGTGGGCTATTTGCTATTTGATTCGGCTACCATTCTCCAAGTAATCGCGATGTCCATAAAAATATGTAAGAAAATTACACTTCTTAACAATACTTATCACCCGCATACATCACACAAAAACAAATGACAAAACATTGTAAGAATTCAAAGATTCCAAAAAAGAAAAATTGTCAATCAGCACAATTATTACACACTTCCACTTAGTAATTATTCAAAATATTGTAACATTGAATTTTACAAGTAATTTCGATCATTACTGAAATCCAGTTGTATAAATTACAAATGTTTTAACACTTTGTCAACGAGTCCATTGGCGATGCCAAAATCATGCTGGCAAATGACCAAATCGCACGCACTCTCACAAAACACGACGTTCCAATGTCATCTCACTGATATACGAGCGTATCTCGAGTCTATGGATCCGATATTATTATGATGGACCATTTACAATCTTAGTGATTTATGTTTTGCGAGAAGTCAACCGCAACCTATTTAATAGACATCGCACATCAATGACAAGATTCAATATAATAAACAGATTGAATTTATACGAGTGTTAAAATAACACTGTCACTTCGAAACTCTTATTACAAGTACTTTATACCAGTACGTAATATTTTATAAACAAAATAAAAATGTAGATACTAATAATTCCATGAAATGGGGATAATTAATAATGACTAAAGAATCATCATTAACAACCGCAAATCAGTAGGTAATTTGATAGCCGGGGGTCACATTTTTACCTAATGGCGACTCGCGAAGCCCAAGAAGGAAGAGGCAAATACACTTATAAACAGGTTTTTCTAAATTTTTAATATGTATATCACGCGATTTATCATATCGTTATATACACATAAAACTTCGATACCTAATGTTAATGTATCGTGCGCTATCCAGAAACTATCATATTCGTACCAATTAAAAACAAAAAAAGAAATATACAAGTTAAACTCCGACTCGAGCACCAACTATCGTAGTAACAAAATTTATGGACACGTGTGTAAGAGGTTTCCCATACGAATGCCCATTCCCATTCGGCCCCGGGCGCGAGCCGTACGCCCGTCATTGGGTTAACATACGCTTTGTTTAGCCAACAATTATCTTTACCAGCAATCAACGTCTCGGACAACAGATAATCAAAAACTTCATGCCTGTTCGATATATTTGAAATTTTTAAATATATTCATTCTTAATATGCGTTTGATTTCATTTTGTTTAATGTATTGCTAACGTTATCTCTCCGAAATTAGTCGACTATTTGCATTATACATATATCTTTATATCTAACACGGAATTAATGCTTCACCACTTAAAATTGGAACTAAAAATCATAACCTATATAACCATAAAGGTGTTGGAAAAGAAAATGGTTAAAAAAATATTGTTTTATTATTATTAGTTACTGTTTCGATTAGGTGTTTTTTTATATGAACTTAATTAACATAACATATATATGCGTAATATATTATAAGATGCAAAAGCCTCTCTTTGAAAGTAATCCTGGCGGCATTAATGTTATAATTAACTTATAATACATTATTAATTATAACACAAAGTTTAATTATCTCATAGTATTAACTATTTACAATACAAAAATATTAAAAAAAAATTGGAAATATTGTTATAAAGAATGGTTATAAACAAATTACACAATGAGTAGATCTTTAATTTAATTTAATTTTTTTACAAATGTAATCCATTCTGTATAATACCTACCCATGTTTATGCAAATTAAGTATTTGATTTGATTTTAAAAATGTATAGGTAGCTCTAACTATGCCTTGTACCTAACATTGTTCATTGAGTACACTTTCCCTTAATATATACAATTTAAAAAGACACTCACATTGATATTTTCCTAATAACCCTTAACCAGTTACATTACGCAAATACTTAACCTGCAGAACACACACATATGCAACTATTGGATAATAAATATTAAGGCAAAATATGTAAATTCTATATCTGTTTATTCTTATGCACAGTAAGATTTATTTGTTACTTTGTCCGCCCATAGGAATGTCTGTCACAGCCGATCTCGCTATAAAAGCGTCACTCGGTAAGGCAACGGGTGACTTTATCGGCAAACTGGCCTCCGAGACCTCATCACACTTGTCCGCTTTATTGTCTATAAAGCCTTTACTTCCTTTACTGTCAATGATCCGACAATTCAGCTAATTCTTATTACGAAAACACAAGCAATATATCTACGCCGCGCGCACCTTTTGTGCGGCGCACAATAACATTTTATCGTATTTCCATTCCCACATCGATTTATCGAAATTGTATTATATCAGACACAATTTCCTAAGCAGTGCCTCAATAAATTGTAATTCAAAATATACCACAAAAGAATAGGCCATTTACAACATCGCACTCCATTCACGGGCTAATAGTAAAGTAATACGGTGCGATGCCGACGAAACATATATTACTAACAAAGACATGTAAAATTTCTCAAACGTCAGATTTATAAGGCAATCTTCGTCTAAAGTGTCGGTATTTCAGCCTCCGCGAGCGCTTAGTTGTGAGAACACGTGCGTGAAACCGAATCGCCTACAAAAGATTAAGAGGTGGTAATTTGACGTTGATTTAGGAAGAACGAGCTCGCTTTCATCGGACGGATTGTCTTACCCCGAGCGAGTGTCGTTTTGTCTATTCCCGAGAGTATTATCCAGAGCCTATTTAAAAGCGTAATATATTACAGTCAGAATTAATACTAAGTGATCCATAGGTTTGTATAGTTTTTCATGAACATATTAAGAAGAAGAAAATAAATGAGTACTAATGAAGGACTTACTCGTAGACGAGTGGAAGTAACTAATTCTCTCTGGTATGATAATTTTCTGTTTTGCAACAAAATAACAGTATTAATTATGTTCCACTTTAAAGCATGATCTCATTCGTGCTCGGAATAGAATATGTATTCAAAATCTGCATCTATGAAAGGCACTGTTTTCTATATATTAGTAAAATAAGTAGATCAATATTTTGTTTCATTGTATTGATCTTCTACTTGTAGTATTGTTCTGAGGAACAAAAAAGTTCTGCAAGAAATGACAAGTAAACCAAGACCAATTCGCGCACCGACTTTGGTATAATCCTTAAACAGTTTCATGATAAAATCACCTGCTCAGAATTACAGTGAGGTTTAATGCACCCAAGGACGATGGCCCCATTCCCGAATTAGAAAGAAGCTCAACACTCAAAAAACCTTAAAACTGAAGTGGAATCGTTGCTGAGTTAAAATAAGAGAGTATGCATTCAGTGCTGTGTTTATGTTAAATGTAATTTATGACAAACGCCATTTATTTCATTACTTACAAGAGGTTTTCCGAGATGAAGGTTGTTATGAATGGGCGAAGCTGCGCGTGCGCAGTGCAGCCGTGCGGCGGCGGGCGCGGTGCAGGCGCTGATGTCATCGGCTCAACTTAAATGTTATTTTCCGTCGTTCGCTGGCGTGGGCGCGGCACAGACTTTCGGCTGTGACCATACTAAATACTTTAATACACCTTAATTATTTGAAATTATGATTTATTGAAAAAATAACAACACTCCAATATTTTAAAGGTTTTTTTTAACTTAACTTAGCAAAAAACACAAATTCCAGTTAAACAGTGCATAAATCTGGTCCAATAATAAGAGAATATGAAAGAATTTTCGTCGCCAAAGGATACAGAACACAGTTAAAACACCGATAAGTCAATTGAAGATCCTAGAACCACAACGTATGCATTAAGTGACTGGTGACGGGATTTTAAGTGGGTAGAAATCCTATCTAATTGTCAATCTCCAGGGATCGGGTATATTTCAAAACTTTCCCCCTAAAAAAAAGGAACGAATGCTCTGCCATTAACCTCAGGCATTAACTCATAGTTAGTTAGCATAGTATAAACGGGACCATGCTTAGTCTCATGCTGCGCGACACAGATCGACGTGACAAAATTACGTATGAGTCGAACTTAGTCTGCAGATATATTTTGAATACACAAAAGTACATTAAACTGGTGATAGAATTATCACATTCCAAAAATTCTTTATGAAAAATAGTCCTCGTACGAGTATTACTTCTAAGTAACAGTAATAATTTAGAAGGTGAAGTTGAAGCTATAATCTCATTTCTGATAGACTTGATTAAGAGAGCTGTAACGAATAGGACCTTTCTAAAAGGCGTTAAGTATAAAAGTAAGTGAGTAATAAAAGTAATAATTAATATTGGGTTGGATTATGCTAGTGACTGACTTATATGAGTATAGCTGAGAGGTTGGTACTGATTTCAGGCGTGTTTCCATGTTCTAAACGCCTTAATTTTATTATTAAACCAGAAAGCGCGTCTTTTTGTCACTTTCGTCACTTCAATACTTTAAAATAAGATTATATTTAAAATACACATTATTCTTACTTTAACTCAGCTTATAAACATTTTTGTATGCTGATTTTATTTGAATAAATCGTATTTCGGTTCGTATTATACAATAAAATCGACATCATGACTACCTACACCCTATTACGATTAATAGTTTAATATAATCAAAAATGTTGTAAGCTCCAGTGTGAATACGGCGTATGCCAAAGTTATGAATGAAATAACGTTTTGCAAGAGCGGATGTTGCGAGGTTGCTTGTGTCGAATTAGGTTTAGAGCCTTATGGAGCTTGATGAATGAACTACTGCTCGCTCCCCGCGCCCCCTCCTGCCTCCTCCGCACCTGTATTGACAGAAAGTTCATTGAATTTTGAAGAAAACGTTTGTAACATTATATACAATTTGTATTATGTGCAACACAAAATAGCTAGTTAGGCAATATTGTGGGACAAAATATAACAATACACTCGTTATACAAAGAAGCTTGCTTTTTAGAAACACTTCATAAAGTAAATATTATGATCCTGAAACGTTCTGAGAAGAGATATTTTTGGCTTGATTAATATATTTCTCAAATTTTTTTCACTTTTTATCACCAACCATTGGACTGGCAGAGGAGAGGAACAATTAATTTCAATCAAAAATAAGCACTTCGAAGCCTAACATTCCGGAAACGGATACTTACATCGAAAAATTGCTTTTCCAAACCCATAATGCTTTTGAAAAGCCAATCCAACCACATCCCACACTAAGGGGTGCACGAAAAAAATAATATTGATCCCCATGATACAGGTAGAATGAAACCCTGAAAAATATTTTTTAAAAGTATTATTCTATCACTTGACGTGACCAAACTATAAGTGCTGCGTTTTGACTACGATGTTAACCCTACAAACCCTACAACATTTTAGATAACAATTTAGTACATACGTGGAAAAGAATATCTGGCAAGACATTTTTTTTTTGCATTTATTAATTTATTGATTGCTTACTAATAATTTAAATTAAATTTTGTAATAAGGTTAAAATTTCTATCTAACTAATAATAATTGCATGTATATATCGATTTTATCAGTCCCAATGACGTAATATTACACGCTAACATTAATATAACAAGGTTAAATATAACATTTAAACTTAAAGATGATCACAGCCACCAATAGAATGTCATCTCGGTCTCATGTATAACATATCTAATACACAAAGGTCACTGCACCGAAACTTATCTTAAAAATGTAAATGGTAAACTGGGTTATCTTTAAACCAATTATGCCAATTACAAATTGTAAATTAAATTAAATATATTTATATTACTCATAATTACTGATACATATTAAGGAAGCTCATAATAAAATAATATTGTAAAATCAATTTTAAAAGCAAATATGATTTCCAACTTGACCAACCATTACAAAAATAAAATTGTAATTTCACCAAAATGAAGAAAAATAAGTCTATAAATATTATTATTTTTTATAAATAACCCCTACAATTCCACCTAAGGTCAATAACAGTAATTAGGGTTTTACGCATATTTTAGATCGGCAACGTTTCGGTTTGGCGTTACTAATGTCCATGGGCCAAGATACAACTTACTTCTTGTTATATGTATTATACGCATTTAAAATTAAATATGTTTTGGGATTTAATAAATTTTTAGTTTTGATTACTAAGTCTTAGTGTAGATAGTGAGTCTGCTCACAATATTAGTCCATTAAGCTGACCCAGTACGGATTAGTAAATTTCACATACTTTAGAGAATATTATGGAAAACTCACGATATTTTTCTTCAACGAACTTATAACTAAACTATGTTCATTATAAAAAAAGAATAGAAGTGTCGGGTTCAAATTCCGGCCTCCACGTGAGATCAACGTTTGAACCGATAAGTTATCACCGCTGATATAGTATTGATTAAATTTCAGTAATAGATACAGAGTAAGTTACGTAATAATTTATCATCTAGATTACTTAACACTGGAGGCTGTGGGCCCGAGAGAAGTCGAACTCATTTTTATGCAGGTTTATTTCGTGATTTGCATTCGCTTACCTGCTGTAAATACTGGGTACTGATTACTCGCAATAATTCGATGCACTTGAGATGTATGCTCACAATAAGCTAATTGAAATGAGCAAGAATTATGTTAGAAATAAACCGTTTTAACTGTTTCAATTAGACGTATTATTTTATGGATGATGTTTTAAAAAATCATCACAAATGGAATGAAACACCCATTCTGTATTGAGAGAAGGGTAACAAAAACTTTAAATAAATATTAACAAACATACCAGTAACAATGAAACAAACAAAAAATGCAATAATATTAAATTATTTAAATAAAAATATATGAAATACTTTCCAGCAATAACATAAGGTATTCCAGCGCATACATTTTTCAGACTTAATACTAAATTATTGTGGATAACAAAATCTGCGTCATTTACAATCTGGATTTTATGACCTTAGGTCATTTTAAATCGTAAAGTGGTGCAGTACGAGCGAGAATACTATCGCTTACCATCATGGGCGAGAAACTGACAAACGATATTATATCTTTGTTTTGTCATTTCGCTCTTTGTTTTGTCACTTGTGACATACTACCAGTTTTTTAAATTAAATTAATAGTGACATAAATATGTTGCTTGCTCAGTACTTGAATCTTTTAAGGAAACTTTCGGTATTCAAATTTACATCTACCTTCATTCATTAAAATTCTTAAATTCATGATGATTTTCGTGCTACAGCAAAATTTGATTCCAGGCAAGGTAACACTGCAACGATGCAGCAATATATAGTACACAGACACAATAAATGTGAGTTTTTATTTTTATAAAAAAATATTTTATTTATGGATACAGTACATTATAATGTATTGTATAATGCATATTGGAAATATATTATCACTTGCATCGGTAAAAAAAAATCGTGGTAACTCCTTTATTTAAGAGTTCCTTACAATGCTTAATAGATTATGAAATTCACACTTGGCTAGCATGACATACTATGGTCCTAATTGTGAGAGGAGAACTGAGACCCAATGTAGGACATAGATTAGGACTATGGTCCTAATCTTATTTTACTATCTGTTTCCATAATATAACTTAGTTCCTTGCTAGCTTGTAGTGATGTCAGTCCCTAAGGCAAGCTCAGTCGACCTGTTATAAAATTGTATTTGACACCTTCAACTATTTATGACAATTTGAAAGGCCAACTTGTTGCTGAATTATGGGTAATTGCGTTCGCTAAGCCTAGTACTATTTCTGAACTATAATCAATTTTGTTATGTAATAATAATTTCGATTTATTTAAGACTAACTATCGCCAGTATTATATTACTATAACGGATATATAATTTATAGCACGATTCATTATAAACTTATGAGTTAAGACAGTCAATGTAATGAATGAGGAACGTAGAATATTTGACATACTATTCGAAACTTGATAGTGTAATGTTGCTAATATGTTTTATTGCATTCTTATGTTTGGTAAATTGGTAATTACACAAAGTTTATAAAGTTTCCGACATTAGACTTAAAAGTTTAAGTCAATTAACCTAGATTATTGATATGACGAGCGTACAGCAACATTGAGTGGTCAGCGGTCTGCATTAAGTGGAGGTTGACATTCCATCAATGACGGAGTGAAATGTCGCATACCCCGCCCCCCGAGCCCCGCACCGCGCTCGAGCCCCTCGCCTCACCAGCTTAACATAAAACTTCAATTTGCATAATGCATACAGAATATGTAAACTTATCTCTGACACGCCCTTGCGAGTGACACGGGTTGAGGTGTGCCGGGATAACATTATTCTCGTTGCGACGATATCCAAGTCTAAATAGACCGCATTTGCAAAACAACGTGCAGACACATTTTTATTGACGCTGCAGATGTGGCATTTCATATATTACTTAGTATTATTTCATTGGTTTTATATGTGATATCATGATAACATACGGCAACGACAAGAAATCGTAACTTGTAATGAATATATTTTTTTGTAATTATTGAAAAAATATATTTTTAGTATTTTAATATAAGATATAAAACAAGTTGGTACATAAAATGATGTTGGGAGGAATGTTAGCGTGGTTGAACATCAATAAATATACAATATATAAAAAAGACATATAAGCGTTATACAAAAATATATTGCGTATTAATATAGTCAATCGTATATTAATTACATAATATATGCAAGCCAAAGACCAAACATTAACTCGTGCATTCATTACCCATTCAAACTGTCTACGTAAGAGTGTATTCAGTCAGAATCACACACGTTATAGCAAACATTATCCATACAAACACTGAGACAACACTCTTAACTGTATGAATAGAATACCTATGTATTGTTCAGTTAAAAGGGTCATTTTTTTGTTTTTGTATCCAGGCTTTGATAAACGATATAAGAACTTACTAATAATAATTTCATATCCTGGTTAGTAGTGACTCTGACTACGAAGAGACCTAGAGCGAAGTGTAGGGTATTCATTTACGTGACTGATAAAAGTTTGATTGGAGGTTTGTAATGTCTCACTTGTTTGTTCTATATTATCCTCCAGACAGTGAATTCTGGTGCAGGCTGTGAGTTTTCGAATATGAGTGTATCAATGTACACTCGCGTCTTGTTTGGCAAAATAACATAATTGCATTTAAGCCACAACAGAAAATATTATCGGTACTTTACCTCGTTACGCGGTCACCCGTTCCTTATTAGCCGATCACGCGCCACCGTCCCTATTAAACATGTAAATAAAATTACAATATACCGTAAAAAAGATTTTATTAAGACTTTATTCACGTTTAAAAATTCGTAAAGTCTTACTCAGCACATCGTCTTAGCCCACGATCGAGTTCCGGAGTTTTAAAATGATAAAATTACTGTCGACTCGCCTCGGAAATGAGACGTAAATGGGAATGTCTGCAAAAAGCAAACATGGCACAGCATATCTTCTTTCACGACACAATCCGATCATTGTTGAATAAAATATGGTATTAAGAGCGGGTCGCGGCCGTACATGGTAAGGAACGGACACCCACCGCATTGGCGCGCTGTGCCCGACTCAATATTTTGTTTCACCTGGCAATCGATTCATTCTTTATTGCCAATTGATAATGGTAATATTTTGTATTCGATTTACTTGTGTCCGACGTCCACGTGCGTAAGGCACGCCATGTTGAAGTAATGGCCGCAACAGGTACGGCCATTTAATTTCATTATACCACCTGTAATGTTCAAGTAAATTGTGCGTAAATATTGGAACTTTATTTAGCGAGTTACTTTGGCATTTTGCAGTGATTGGCAAAAGAGGTTAATTTTTAATTGGTTTCCGGGTAATTTAATTTTACAACATCAAAATAAAACGACTTTATTTATATAAAAAATGGTATATAATTTTAACGGTAGTACAATTTCCTTAGAAGGAGATAGAGTGAAACTGCTCTGTTTTTTATCATGAACTTACCAGTTTTTTTACTTAGGTTAAACATGTATTCATAATTATCAATGAAAATACTCTAAGAATTAAATCTTTCAGTAATGTATCCAAATTATAGTTTTATGTGAAAAAGGTGAAACTGAAACCTGAGTTAAAGACGTTCACCTCCAATGCACCCAAAATCTACAATAAAAACTTCGTTATCGCATAGGGAATTGAATATCTAAAGCTTAAGCATATTGGCTTTTGTTGTTTACAACATAATGTAAAGGCTTAATCAATTCAGTCGGAATTTGTACACATATTGATATCTGTTTCGGAGCGTTTTCTCTCTCTGAGACTTTCCAATTAAGCAATTTAGATACAAAGCCCGGCACTGACACGACATTATACGAATGTAAAACAACGGCTATCGGAATGATAATTCAGTGATGTAAATAACAATAAAGTTATCAGGGAAGGCAGCTTGGTATGGGTTTTGACAATAAAATGTGTCGTGGAGAGCTTGGAGCGGGCGCGACCCGCCGCGCGGTAGGTACTAGGACGAATTTACGATCGTTCTCGACTCAACTCCGCGTGTTGCATCACTCGCTGCCTCGTTGCCTCGCTGCCTCGCTTCTCTCCCAGCTATCTTGAAGTGACTGTCGGCCAGCTGTCTCAACAACGCACTCTCGAATCAGTGCTAAATCAAGCTGCAATTCTTCTATCTTGCGAACTCACCACGCTGTTGTAACTTTCTTAGACACAAATAATATAATGCTTCTCAAAGTTTTGTCTGTGAAGCTTATTCTATAATAACTTGTATCAAATTTTAGTAAAATATTGAGTATCTGTGTATGCTACCTTCAACAAATATATTTCACTCGGCGCAGCCACGCATTAAAATCGAAAAAGAAAAATAATTCGGCTAAGTTGAAATCATGTTCTATTTTGTAGCTGGGCAGTAAAAAGCATACCTATGCTAATAAATCAAAATTGCTAAGTTATGCAAAACATCAAATTATTACTCAAAGTTTCACATCAAACCGAATATACAATTCGATGAAGGTTTCTCGAAACATTTTCCGATCTTCTCCAGTCGAATTGTTTCAGGTTGGCAATAATGTTCACGTTGTGTCGAATATTCTTTATATAATATTCGACTATGTAATATATAAGAAGCATTATATATTCTTAGCCTTTGGAATTACGTTAGATATTGTACGAAACCACGATTAGATCGCGTTGAAATCTTTTGTATGAGAATCGTATTGCACTGTAACGGAATTTTCTAAATATAAAGTTTTCTTTTTCGTTTACTTATAAAAATTAAAGTAGAATTAAATACGTGAAAGAATAATTATAGTATGTCTAAAAATATCAAAGTTTAGCAACCGCAATGTTCCTTGGAGATTCCGGAATCTCATCCGGGAATGCGTCAGAAATAATGATATGAAAAAGTTATGAAAAAAATGTGGTCAACTATATGTTTTTGTTTTGACAGTAGTATTTGGTTAAATTCTTTGAAATTAAAACTATAATAGATATAAAACATTTGTACCTATTATACGCAAAGTAAGGAAACCCTTAGGCGGCATAGTAACTCATAGGTGCGGTGATCTCCATCGGGTAGGCCGAATGACATCACAGGCTAGTTGGAAACGATAATAACATATCCATTTAATGATAGATTTAATATTTCCATAATTTATTGGTTTTGCTACATGTTTTAATCTTATTATATAAGATATATCAGGACTCATATCACGTATATAATACAAATATATTATTTACAACATTATGAAAATTCTACATTCATAATACTTAAAACATTTGATGTAGACTTAACCCGTTACCTGAGAATAAAAAGACAATATTCTCACAGCGACATATTTTTTTTCAAGTAACACTTAACCCGTGGTGGATTACATTTTTAACCTTTAAGCCAATTATTGTAATAAATGGATATAAATATTAAAGTATTTGTACATAATGATTACGTACTAGCACTGATATAACGATAATCAAATTAGCATCGCAGATGTGCGAACGCGCATTGAAATAGAGAGCTCGGACTAATAAATCAAGTATGACAAAATTTCCATACTGAGTTAATTATGTTCAATTGTATCGTAGCACACCGCGCCGTAATCTATCGCTATTTAAATAAAAGACGAAACAATAATGGCACAACAAGAAGGCCTGGTAAACCCGTCCCGAGGCGCGAGCTGCATTATTCGGAACCTGTTTGAGTTGCTCTAATTAACAATACACAAATCGTAGCTTGTATGCAAATGAGCTGAGTAGACCGCGCACCGACTTAGACGACTCCGAGAATTCCTCTCACGATAAATAAGAAAGCTTAGCTTTGTAGGGATGGTGGATTCACGTTTAAAATAAAAACGTCTGAATTTTCATATGGGCTACGATCTCCGTATCGACTTATCTAGATCTATCTTAGGTTAATATTTACTTTGTTACTAAATTTTGTATTATTATCTTATTTTTCGAAAGTAATGAATGTGTGATCTGTATAATCCGTTTTTTTGTTTTTCGTCTATGGTCTTTTTTATTGTCATAAATATAGGTAGAAACACAATTAAAATAATGAAAGATTAATAATTTATATATTATATGATATAACTAATTTCTGTTTAATATTTTAAAAAAGAGATGGCAAGAATTTTTTTCTAACGAGACAAATATATAAAAAATAAATATATCTATATATCAGTTTTCACCTTTAAATGCAATAATTTAAAGTTTCCGTCATTGAACGATAAATTATGGCTGTAGATTAAAAAACCAACACGTACCCATGTTATCCATTAAAAACAAATCCAATAAATGTTTAGACATAAACAATGACTATCTCAAGCCAATACACATATTGCAATCGACATCACTCTCTTGACTATTCATTCTACCGAAGAGTGGAGTGGGGCTACATCAGTCAGTGTGTACGAGACGTTATCGTAAAATTGAATTAAAAAACAGATAATAAAAGAGGATCGCGTCGTAATTCTGGCGCGCGACAACACAGCACTTTTATTTGGAGGGCGCGCGTGTGGCGGTCGAGGCCGGCGCGGGGAGGGAGGGACGCCTAATCGTGCAAGCTTTATTGTATTCCACTTTGGTCTGAACGTATATTTTGTTAGTGGTTGATTAGTTTAAGCATTTGTTATATTTAGATATTTTTAATAAATATAACTC
>DWPA01002862.1:0-15026 GCA_018251375.1 Calpodes ethlius
CGTGTTATTTGTGTTGTCCATGCCACCCGCGACACAGGTATATCCTACTGCGGGGGTATGAGTGTGTTAGCGTTTATTTTTTATTTTATTTTATTTAAACTTATGTGGGTATAGCTTATTCAGAGAACTAGAAGTATTTAATATAAGGTTTGAGGTCTCCGAAGCGAAGCGAAATAGGTTTTCCCAATGACAAGTATTGAGGTTACCCTCGAAACCAGTGACTGTAGATTACTAGACTCAGTTAGAGTGCAGTCTAATTTCATAAAGTTACTATACATTTATTAAAAAATATGACGTGTATCTAGTATGGTGTGAATTGACTTTTTCAAAGAACCGCAATATTTATTGTGGAAATAAATGTTACTATTAATAAATATAGAAGTAATGTACTAGTAACAACTTATTACAATTACCTCGATGATGCCCATGTCATCCTTCATTACTGCTTCATTATAAAACTTGTGCTTATAAAAATTCTTAATTTCTCGTAAGTGTTCATTAACTATTGAAAATACAGTCACTGCCCTTCTTGTTGATCCCGCGGCTACTCGTATATTGCTTAATTTTGTCACGCGTCTAAAATATATTATAAGTGATTAAAATTACAAATGGTCTTTATTGTTTTGTACTGTTATTTCTATTTGGGATAGAAAATATGTTATTCCTATCGAGAGATTCTATGCCCTTATCCAAAAAGAATAACATTCATATTTAAGTAAATGGATTTAAAATTTTACGTCATTTTATTTCAGGATAAGCGATTAGCAGTATTAGCTATTCTCAACAATTTATTATGTAATAATTATTTTTATTTCTTACATAATCAATGTTGTCTCAAGAGTTACTAGTCGGCTAAATCTATATTACACAAGTCATAATAAACCACTGAATTATAAACTCATCGAAAGCTACGCTCGCACATAAGGGCCAACGAAACAGAATTCGATATTATCTACATGTTAAATAATATGTCGTAACGAAAAGAAACCTAAATAATTGAAACAAAATAAGAACTGTCTGTGCTGTTCACCACTGAGGAGTTCCCTTGTCTGGAGGCAACTGTCAGTATAAGGTCATACTTCTTATAAAACTTGCATTGTCATCGGAACTACGGCAATGAGTAAAATTTCAACTTCAGAGTATATGAGAATATAGTCCTAATTCATCTTGATAAATGTGACCCAAACATACATTCTAGCAAACAATAGAATTAAAATATAAAACCTTTTAATAAAAATTACTAACCTCGGTGAGATTAAGCAATGCGCAGCTGTTATTACAAAACGAAGAGTTATCAAAGATCCGCTACAAAAAGCAGCCCATATTACGAAGCTTTTCTTTTTCCTTAGCGCAACCTATTAAAAACAAAATAAATCATAACATTATACTACCAATTCATTGTTTAAATACTATTTGCCGTGTAGTAAATTGTTTCCAAAAACATATTTCCAAAGTCAAACAACGGCATCATTCGACAAAATAAATCATAACATCATTCATCATTGTGAAGAACTCAGTCGCCTGACAAGTTTTTAATATGAGCGCAGAGATATGTAGTAAGGCCTACGTCCAATATTTACTTCTCAACAATACAACCTCATTTACGTTTGATAATGTAAATTTAAGTTATTTTAATTCTTATAACCCGTGCACTGTGAATCTCAATGCAGGAATTCGTAACACGATTGTAAGGGTTAACGCATTATAGAATAAAATTTTATAATTTAGAATAAAAGTCATGGGTTTTATGTAATAACCCTTACTTTAAAATTTTCGAAATATCAGCTCACTAAAGGTTAGCAATTTTTTATGTCATGAGCTGATAAACATCATCCTAAACAAATTCTTATTATTATTTTATTAAATTAAAATTGCAGATTTTCTCTTACTTGATACGGTACTTTGGTTATATCGGCATCCATTCCATCAGAAATTCTTAGCGGACAATAATTTTGAAATACACTATATTTCTTGTTTTCTTCAACAATATCCTGAAATTATTAAATTTTGAATTAAATTCCAAAATTAAGAAAATAATTTTGTATAATATACGAAATCTTACGCTGAAATTCAATTCCCTCTGTTCCAAGTCATTAGAATTGCCATTGGTTAAAGCTATAATAAATGTAGAAAGTGATATTTGTAAAAGCGAGATTATTATAATAATTGCTGTAATTTCTTTCATTTACATTACTTCTTATCTATTATGTTTATTTTGAAGCATTAGCTAATATTATTAATTATCATAATATTAACAAACAACAATGACACTAAAAATATATTGACATTAGTATTATTTGAGAGTGACTCATTATCATACTTATACAGATAAATAAACCTATGTTGAGAAAACCCAATAAATATAATGATAGGTAGTAATGTATAGCTAGTGATTAATTCTGCTTAGAATTTAAGCCTGACATAATTTCGTCGATGAGGGCAAGCGTATGCTGAGATGCCAACAGCGACGCACAGCTTAACATAAACTTAGCAGTGTCATGTAGGAGGTGCAGACACTGGCCTCAGCCGTATACTGTTGAATTGCAAAGGGATTATGTAATAAAATGGTTTAGTCTTGAATGTTTTAATGGTAGTTTTAACCCATAAAAAATCATTTAATGATTTTGTATATAAACATAAAATAAGGTTTACCACTAATTAATTCTATTAATTTTTTTTCCCATCAAAATTCATTTCGACGTGCATGTAACGCGCAGAAGCCTATGCTGGTATCACTCTGTACAGAACATGGTACAGATATCTGTGCCTCATGCGTTTCAGCATCATATCAGTCTTCCCCCAGTATACGCACCGATCTTTTCCTTCATACATTACAATTTCTATCTCACTCTGTGGAACCGCGCTGTCTGCGACTTAGCATACTACTAGACTACATAGCCTAAATCACGATAAATTTGATAAGTATAATACAAAAAAATGTATATAGCTAAACAGAGTGTACCTTTGCACACTCTCGAAGTCTCTCGAAAGTACTCTACGCAATTGGAAAATTAAGTGTATACAGTCTCGTCGATAGACTATTGAGAATATTATTTCGAAGGAGGACGAATTTTTCGCTCGATATTTTTTCACGTTGCTATTGGCTAGTCTAAGAACCAACATCTAGGTGGTATCATATTAACGGGGCAATTCCAATTATTGAATAGAAATAACAATTAGGAAAGACAAATTGGGGCAGTCTTTTCAAAGAGCATCTTATAATATGTATGACGTAGAACTATCTCCGCTACTAATGTAATAATATTCTAAAATACGGACATTACTTGACGTTGTTCAGTAACAAAAAACACAAATTAAAGTTACAAGTCATGTATTAAATAATTTAAGTAACAAAACATCGGTAAATAAGTATAACAGCAATAATAAAATGTAATTTGGTTCAATAGATCCAGCCAAACCAAACGGCACGTGAGAGCCATCTGTATATAACATGACCTTGGTATATACTCCAGGGGATTCTCCACAGTGACTTCCCCACGATACAATGCCAGTGAGAACTCCTCGACAAACTAGGGGTCCTCCCGAATCACCCTGTGATGAAATAGACAATCAAACAATTAGCCATTTACACACGCAAAGGTTTTTTACTATGAGGCATAGAAGCTGTCGGATTACTTGACTGCTAATTAATCACTATTGGAAATTCAGAGCGTTAAAAAATAATCTAATAAAAAACGAAGCGTTAAAAAAAAAAATCTTCGACAGTACTTCAAGTGCTTCGTTTTTTTAATCTTTTTTTTTTGGCATGTATGAAATAAGGTATGTATGTTAATTTGGTATGGATAAAACAATCGGTCACAGAATCATTCAGGACTATTTCTTTTTACGGCATATAGTGTAATATTCCATTGGAAATTTTAGTTGTTTAAATATTTGTAATACAGTTTATATAAATAGTTTTCATTTAATATATATTACCACAAATTCCTCATTATTTCCTGTAATTGTGAAGAAGATGCATAAAAATTTGGAAAAAAAAGGAAAGATAACTGATAATAAAATGTTTTATTTACCACACAACTATCGTAACCAGCTGAACCCGCGCATATAGCTGTGTTTATACGATCTCTGTCATCTTCGTCATGGATATCAATATTGTAATACTCTACGCACTCTTTAGTCGCTATTATAGGGACACAAACCATTTTTAAACGTGGCGGCTGCGTTCCCTAAAACAATCCAAATTGCAATTTTCATCGAAATCGTTTAATTTTCCAAAAACGATTACATACATTCAAAGAATAAAGGATTCATGCAACATCAGTGTTCATCCTCATGCAGAAGAAGAAACAGTAAATTTGTTTCAGAATGATCCTGCAACATTTATAATGATTTTACCACCTATCCACTGAACATACAGTACATACAATACAAAAACGCAATACAATCCGAATCGTTTCACAACAAAGACGTTGTGAAACCCGAACCCCGCAAGAGGAGCAGTTATGGGTTCTGGTGATGGAAACAAAAGAAGACATATACTACATATATTCTGATTTGAATAAAGGGCGCAGAAATTATTTCGAACAACAAATCTAGTACATACTAGCTTATTTTGGTTTTCAACAACATTATCTTTTACCTCTGAACAATTTACAATAAAGAGTAATATTTTTATGAAGACTAGGGTATGTAATTAAAATCGTTAAACCTTCAAGAACCGAGAAATAATTAAAATAAGAATATTGTATTTAGGAACGTGGTACTCCCGAGGCAATAATTTGACACCCAGGTAGACTAATTTCCACGTCGACGTCAGGTTTATTGTCCTTGCTCATTTCTGAAATTAACTTTATAAGAATTTATTTTATTATCAGAGTGATAGTTTGTATTTAAGTTCTTTATTTTAATTGAACTTTACATTATGATTAATAATTAATGTTATTTTCTTTATAATTAATGTTAATCAATTTTTTATGAAGTGCAGGTCGCCCCCCGACCAGGTGGACTGACGACTTAAAGAAGATGGCGGGTAACCGCTGGATTCAGAGGGCACAGGACCGGTCGGAGTGGGGAATTAGGGGAAGCCTATGTCTGCAATATGTCTGCAGTATGTCTGTAAAGGCTGCTAGATAGATAGATAGATATCATTATTTATTAATTTAAGCGATATGATACAGGCATGAATCCTGACAATATTAAACGTGCGAACAGAGCGATTGCTAGAGTCGAAATGTTCAACCTGATATATATTATTACACCTGTTTATAAGGCACTGCTATTCTTCCCCACTACTTGACTCACCAATCCGCACGTCATCTGATCCATATGACATTACTTTATTTTCGAAACATTATTATGTTCTTAATTTAATAAAGTATTATTTTGTACTTCAACCATTAAATTGTACTTCGATATGTATCATATGAATAGTTTTTATAAGTTAAGTTTCGTATTTAATAGTAGAATATTCTTACTTCAAACTCTGTTACCCCATATCCGGAGGTAAGGCATTGTTCGTTCTTTATAACTTCCTTGTCCAACTCCAGCGAGTGTAATCGTATCGGTTTTATTTTTGCGCTTCCAATAAATTCTCTATTAAGCTGAAATAGTAATTGTTATTATTTTAATTGTTAGTATTTTAATTATTTAATTGTAATTGTTATTACATTTCTGTACATTATCCAACGCAAGATATATTATATAAGTGTAAAGACATATACAATAATAAGAGATTACGGTTAAAATTGTAGCATAGATGGTAGTAGTTCTAAACGAGGAGATTGGGTCATATATTACCAGCAGAGGTAAACATTTATGTCAAAGACAAAGGTTTATCCTCACGGATAATATGTAGAAATTTTTTTTGGTAGATACCTACTAGAGATCGCAGCAAACTAACTAGAGAGATCTAGCGTCTTACTTTCATCAATAATTTTATAGGCATCTTGAACAAGGTGGCTGTCTTGAACTTAATGATGAAAAGAACCTTTAGATACCAAAATTTAATAAAAATAAATGTTTAAGTTGTGAGGATGATGCACCTAACACGCATGTTTCATGTCATCAACGACGAAATTTAATCAGGCCCAAAGGCGAACCAAGCCTTTACCTTCGTTTCGTTCCGTGTAGTTATAAATTGATGAATAGACAATTACCTCTAAAATGCACATGTCATGCATAAGAATTTCTTCATCGTAATATCTATGCTTGTAAATATTTGAAATTCTTCGCCAGCTTTCTTTCTTTTTTGTAGCTTCGGTTGAATTTGTGTATACTGATCCCGCGTAGACTCTTACGAGTGACGGTTTGGTACGATATCTATATAAAATACAATGAACCTTATTTTTCATCGCAGATATAATATAATAGACCAAAATCAAAATGTACTGAAACTGTGAATAGTGAAGTACGTAAAGGAAAGTGAGTGAAGAACGATCTGTTAACTTTTAACTTAATTCTGTTTATGTTTTTGTTTAATATAATTTAAAGCAACCTCACCGAACTTATCATATTTAAGTACGTATATTATATTACTTTTCTTGAATGGTTGCTTTGACATATTTGATTGTAGTAAGCTGTATAAAATTTGTATAATAAAATGAAATGTGAATGTTTTTCAACTTATTGCCTTTAAAATTTCCCTGATGTTTTGGCAATTATTTTTATTAAAGTTTTTATTATTAGAAATAATTTATATAGCAAAACAACGTTTGCCGGGTCAGCTAGTATAATTATAAATATTTAGGTCATTAAAATTTACATTTCCATGTTGCTTAATTTTAAATGGAAATACTCGCGTGGCGTGTTGCAATTTTTTTCTTTCCTATAAAATAAATAATCATAAACATTCTGACCCTGGGACCCAGAAGCAGTGGGCTGCTGTCATTACATATCGCAAAGTTATCAATGATCCTCCACAGAATGTTTCCCAAAAATTGTAATATCGAGTTTTCAAAGCCGTCTGAAAAACAAAAATAAATTAAAATCTAAATATAAATAACTGAAAGGGTGGAGGGAGCAGAATAAAAAGGGCTGAGGTCGGATATTTTGGACCAAAATCTAAGTACATATCTTCTTTTGTGTCGTTCAACGTTCCTGTTCATAGTAACTACTATTCTAGACCAAAATATGCTTGTAGGCGTGAATTTTGAAGGTATTTGTAAATAGTAGTAGAAGCCTCCACTTGCCTGGCTAGTCAATAATACACTTTTAGATTAAACCGGGACATGTGATGATGTGTTTCGATTGCAATATCAGAAGGCCAGTATTAAGCTGGTTTTTGTTTTACAGCGTATAGTAACATTGTTTAAAGGCGTCAATCATAATTGTTGTAGTTTTTTATTAGCCACGGTAACTTCTCGTATCAGGAGTTCTCAAAAGCCTACTAAATGCATAACATATTGAAGTATGATGATATCTTTGTACCTGGTATGGAACTTTTGTCATGTCTGCGTCTATGCCGCCGACAATTCTTAGCGGACAATAATTAATATACGGACTATACTTTTTGTTTTCAATTACAATGGCCTGAAATTGAAAATACTTTTAAAATGCTATAATAATACACATAACAAAAAGTATCAAGGCTAAATTTACACTGTAATTAAATTTGTCATCATTCGTAGAATTATCATTAGGGTCCTTATCAGAATATGCAAGAATAAAATTGGCACGTGTTTTTTGGATGATATAAATAATAAATAATATCATGGATATATTATTCATTTACAATAATAATTTATTTGCCGAACAGTTGAAAATTACAAACTAACATAGTCATAGCTGTCATGACAGAACTATGATAAAAACATAAATCACAGAGTATTCTGTACATAGACATAATAAACCATAGAGAAGACTATTTGGTATGTACTTACCTAATATCTATGTCCCAGAGAATATTAAAGAATTATGGTCAAGTGAGCGTGTGAGCAAAACACAGTGTTAGCCTAGTGTTTCAAACGCTGGTTCCCCGAACGTGGGGGCGTGGTTTCGGATCCTGCACGCACCTCTAATTTTCAAAAAGTTACGTGTACATTAAAAGTTAATTATTACTTCGATGAAGGAAAACATCGTGAGGAACCCTGCACACCTGTGAGTTCTCCATAACGTTCTCGAAGGTGTATGAAATCTATCAATCCGCACTTGACCAACGTGGTAGACTATGGCCCATACCCTTCACATTGTGAAAGGAGATCCGTGCACAGCAGTGGTACAGTTATGGGTTGTGATGATGATGATAAAGCGTGTGAGCAGTGATTGCCTAGTGGTTCGAATGTGGTCTCCCTAACGAGGAAACATGAGTTTGAATCTTGCACGCACCTCGTATTTTCTATACTCACCTATGTAAGAGTATTACAACCTTCGGTTAAGGAAAGCATCGTAAGAAAATCTGCACATCTGAGATTTCACTATAATGTTCTCAAATTGTACGTCAAGTGATATGTATTTTTGTGTGGAATACTATAGCCTTTACCCCATATGGCCTCTTACTGTGAAAGGGGATCCGAACCTATCAATAGGACAGTTATGGGTCACGATGAGGAGGCGTCTTCTATAGTGGTCCGGTTTATAAGAATTTTTGTGAGGTGAATACTCAATTGCTGTTTTCTTCTCTAAGTGCTTTATAAATGTATGCTAGTTTTATTTTGATCTACGTTATAATTATACATAGCTTGCATAACGGTTTAGATTTCAGCCTCTGAAATCGTTCAGTAACAATGAGTGTTTTCAAATAAAATTTTCCGGATCGATATTGTTGTTCAATTAAATATATTATTATTGAGATACCAATATTCATATGTTTAAAAAAATCCAAATACAAGGAGTATTTGGATTACTTTCTCCGGTTCTCTTTTTAAAGAAATAAAAATAACGTGATATTCTTATTCATCTACGTGGCATCTTAAAATTAAGTACTGACTTACAAACTCAGCCCAAAATCTTGAACTTAAAAAGACGCGATTTTAGTAGCATAGCAATGCATTCATTGATTCATTATTAATAATAAATAGAAAGTTCATCATAATCTTTATGGGTTGTGAAAAACAAAATTCATAAATTCAAGAAGATATGTGTGAAAGATTTCATACAAAAGTAATACTACACAATCATGTCCGCATAATTGAATTTCCCGTGTCGTACGTAACATGGACATCACACAACAGCAAAATCACCCATCCAGACCGAAAACAAAAATTTAAACTGTAATTAAAATTTCTGCCTCGCTAGGAATCAAACCCAGGATCCTTTGAATGGCGATCCAGTATGATAACCATTGCTCCACACGGTTCATCATAGAATAGAAATACAAATATATTATATTCATATAAATTGGATGCATTTAATTTAACTTTGCAAAATAACAACATACGAAGACTTCTTGGTGATACTTTAGATATATTCATTCTTTTATTCTTCACCTTATTATCACCTTATTATCTTTCCGTAAATTCTGCCTAACTAGGTACAATGTTATTAATTAATTCAGACGCTAAACAAATCATAGACCCAGATCTTTTATTTCTCAATTTTTAAATGCACACCAAAAATCGTGTATTTTTCAACAAAATACATGTATAAAAATGAAATATCAGTTACAAGTTATTTATTATTTAAGAAACGTAACCATTGGCAACACTAACAACACACAATAACAACAATAAATCATAATTTGTTGAAATCCAATCAGCTTTTTGAAACTGCACATCGGAACCGTCTGTATATGTCATGACTCTGGTATATACTCCTGGGCTTTCACCACATGTTTCTCCCCAGGACACGATTCCCGTGAGGACTCCTCGACAAACCAAAGGACCACCGGCATCACCCTGTGATAAAATAAACAATTGTCATACAATGATATACCACATACACGTGAAGGTTTACTGTGTGTGAAGACAATTGACGAACGGACACTGAAGACCACCCACATCACCCTGTAATAAACACTTGTTATACAATCATATAACGAGCTACATACACGTGAAGGTTTGTGTGGTGAAAACTGATGAACAGATATTGAATTCGTTGATTCCAAGCAATCAAATTCGTATAAATTCATAACATCTACGTTTACACCAAATAACGTTAAAACATTCAACATGGCGCCATAAAATTTGATTTACAACGCAAAAAAAGAGAAATTCGTTTTATAATCCTTGTTTTTGCCACATTTATTTGAAACAACGTAGAATAGATTTCTAAACAAGTTTGGCTCGCTTTAGTTAATTTACCATCAAGTAAAGCATCAGACAGTTCCCTCGTCTGGAAACCCTGAATTTAGTATCAGATAATGCTTAACATAAAAATATATTTCCGTCTAAACTAAACTCCTTAAGACAGAAAAAGTGATTCTAATTCACCTGGCAAGTTTGTAATACAGATAAACGTTGCATTTAAATAACAGCTTGAACTGCGTTACAGCTCTAACTTGATGCTGTAGCCGAATCCACCTGACACCTAGATGTACTGGGTATACACATTTTATTTACCACACAGGCGTCTTTGTGAGCTGCACCGGCGCATAAAAATGTACTCATGTCAATATAACTGTCACTTTCCACGTCGTCTTTAATATCGTAAAACTTTTTACATTCTTCTACCGAGACTATGGGGACACAAACTATTTTTAACGTCTCCGAAGGCTGTTCCTAAGAAAATACAAAGTTCAAAAATATAATTGTTTTTATTAGTAAATCGTCGGTTCAGGTGATGGGAAGCAGTTATCGTCACGGACACCAGTAACTTCAAAAACATCATCCGACTAGTACCCAAATAATATAATCCTTATAATGTTTAGCATTTAGAATGTCCCTCTATGATATATCTAATTATAGTAATTTGAAGCATCAATTTGGGATATAAAATGCACCCATTGTCGCATAGTACCAATCAATCTCAATGCAACGGATATGGTGTAATGTTGCACCCGACAGAAGTCGCTAAGGTCATTGGTCAGTCACAAATAAACTCATCCGGAGTGAAACACACATTCTAGAATGTCGGTTGCATTAACCAATTGCTTACTCCTTATTTCTATTACTCGTTATTTCTTACCAATTACTTATTACTTTTCTCTAGCAAGTATAATATTTAAATGCAGGTAAGCATCGTCAATGTAAAGTTTTAATTAATGTTAAGTAGCCTAGCTAGCTACAACCCTACTGCTTGAGTCATCCACCAAACGTCTTTTCCCGTTGGACCTTGAGAGCCAATTCGTTCTTTTTTTTTCTCCTATTTCTAAATAATAACGTATGTATGTTGTTAACTCATTCGTCAGCTACTTGTGTGTAGCTTATGTATGTAGAAATGTATTACTCAATAATTTTAATACCCACTTCATTTAATTGCCCATATCCGGACACTAAACATTTTTCATTCGTCTTAACATCATTGTCCAATTCCAGCGAATGCAAACGGATAGGTCGTATTTTATTGCTTTCAATAAAATCTTTTTGAAGCTGAAAGTAGAGTTATCATTGAATGTCTGATTTTACAGTTCAGAGGTAGAAATCCGAATTTACAAAAGTAAACCTATGGCTGACCAGTGTATTCTATACTTTCATACTAATATTTTAATCTATACATCATAACGTTCAGTTTTCTTAGTAATGCATAATAATAAACCGACATTTTTATTATCATCCAATACTAAGAAGACTTCTAACTAATAACAGTCCTTTCTACAATCCTATTGGAAGTTTGTTATAGGTGTCCATGGCAAGGGATGATGGTAGTGCAAACTCATTTGACATGTTTAAAATAAATTTCATTGTAAAAAAAAATATCATTGGAAATTTATAAAATGAATAGCAAATACCTCTATAATACACAAATCATTGACAAGAGTTTCATAATCGTATTGTTTGTGCATGTAAACTTTTTTGATTCTTCGCCATTCGTCATCTTTAATTGAAGTTACTAACGAGTATGTTTTTATTGTTCCGGCATAAACTCTTACGCTTGACGGTGTATCGTTAGAACTGTAATAAATTAAGTCATTAATTATTTGGTTGGCCATAGCGGTCTTTACAGTTTCATGTGGACAGAAAGAGCCAGCCTGGAGTGGCTCATACGGGAAACCTATCTTTGCGAAGAACGAGTATTAACTCATCTTCTTCGAGAAGTAGAACATCTTTAGGGCAACCTCTGTATGTATAAAAAAATACTTACTCTTTGCCGAAAAAACATTGGGCAGCTGACATTACAAACCGCATAGTTATTAATGATCCTCCACAGAATGTGTCCCAAACAACACCCTCTTTTCTTCGCAATGCCACCTGAATATAAGAAATGCATAAAACATAAAACGTAAATTAAAGGCCGCTTCGCATACTGACTCTTAATCAAAGCCGGAATAGTGGTGTCAAAAAAGGTGACAGAAGAGAGTTGAGCCTTACCAGGCTTCAATTATATTATTAATATTATGATGAATACATTCATATTATTACTGGTTTTATTATTAAGGCTGGCTAGCTTAATAACACCCCCTTCCTAGAGGCAGCTACTGAACGACTCGTCGTATTCCGATTCGTCGTTTCAGAGCTTTTTTCGCTTTCTGTTTTCTTCTTATCTGATAACGCTTTTATGATACCTTTAGTGTTGTTCTTATCCGTAAGTGCCGAAAGCCACGTACCATCGTTATCTCATAGGTCGGCGGTTCTATATAAGTGTGTCATATTATCAGACGTGTATACAGTAGCTTACCAAACGCATTAAATATTGAATAATAATAATACATTAGTACCTGATAAGGAACCTGTGTTAACTGAGCGTCTTTACCGCCAATAATTCTTAGCGGACAATAATTTTGATACCGACTATACTTTTTGTTTTCATTTAGAAGGACCTGAAATTTCAAGTACTTTTAAAACTGTATAGAAGTACAAATGCGACGAAAACTTTTTAATATAAACTTACACTAAAATTCAGGATTTTATTATTAGTAAAATTATCAGCAGGAACCTCCTCGTTATAAAAAATAATAAAAATAGCACGTAATCTTTGGAAGATAGAAATAAATAATAATAGTGCAAATAATTCTTTCATTTACATAAATTTAATTATATTATTTATTTAATTAATTATAATTAAAGAAAAAGAGTAAAAGTACTGATAAATTATTATGTGACATTGTCATAAAAAGAATTGCAGGTGTAAAATGTCCTAAATCCAATTTAAAATATCATGCTATAGTGAATAAAGTCGTAAATGCTATGAACAATATATGATCGATGTCATAACAAAAGCATAGAATAAAGATTTTGTAAGTCTGGGGCATAGAATAAACCATATTTAAACATAGAGTGATATAATTAAAGTGTTACAACATACTCTAAAATTACTAACAGCATAATGGACAAGATAATCGTCCATGATCTTAAACTGCTGCAATCGCTAAAGAAACAAGGACCAGATAAAACATTCTAAAATAAATTTTGGATTTCTTATCTTGATAACCAATATTATAGATAAAGAAAAATCTTTTTTGTTTAACGAACCATAGAGTAATTGAAATCAACATTACTATAGTGTTGAAAATTACTCGTAATTACGTCACTACCATTTATGTCAAAATAATTATATGGCCAATTAAAATTTAATTGAAATAGTATAAGAACATATACATATTAATCGGATTAATGATTACGTATGCTTTATATTTTATGTATATATTTGATATGTCACTTTCGTATTCTTCTAGTGAAAATGTTACTCGTAAAATTGATGGTGTCGGTACGGTGCCGAGGATCTACCAAGGTTGGCCGGCGAAACTGGGACAAGTTCCATATCAGGTAAGTGCATGGGGTTTTAAATAAAAATCCGACATGAGATCAGACTTGTAACCTCGATCACCATCGCCGGTGTTCAGTTCTCCGATTAAAGGCCAGCGCTGATCAGCGCCGAAGAGACTAACTTAATAATAATCTAAATTCAACTAAAAGTGCTCCCATATACATTAAAAACTGGATAAACGTAATTAAAATCAAAGCCCTTCTAGACGCCCAAGATAAACGAACGAATGAACAAATAACAAATATTTATCTGTCACATAAATATCTGCCCCGGCCGGGAATCGGACCCAGGATCCCTTGCTTCGCAGGCAGGGTCACAACCAACTAGGCTCCGGAGCCGTCTAAATTGTGATTAAAGAAAAGAGAAGAAAGAAAGAACTACCCTCCAAACTCCCAGTTGCAACACCACGAAATAGTTAAAGATATTAATATTAGCAATATTAATGAATTAATTGGTATTCTAGAGGAAATTTCACAGTGAAGGAGTTTTTTTACACCTTCTACTAATATTCTGTTGACAAAATTCTGTTAAAGGACCTTAGATAGGTAGAAAACAATGACCATAACATGTCACTATGACTATTCGGAACTATACTACCTTTCAACCAGGAGGACTGACGACCTGAAGGAGATAGCGGGCATCTGCAGGATTCAGAAGGCTTAGGATTGGTCAGAATGAAGTAAATTAGGCAAAGCCTTTCCAGCAGTCGACAATCAAAGGATTGATGGACGACTTTTAAATTAATGTCATTATCTTTTTCAGATATCGTTCAAAAGGCGAATGCGCAGTTACAACATTTACGGTTCATTTTGCGGTGGAGTGATCGTAGCGCCGACCAAACTGCTTTCTGCCGCGCATTGCTTTGCAGATAAGGCTAAAATGTGTGAAAAGTTGTTTTCATCAGGGTATAACAATTATTTGTGTTTTCTATTATCGTTACAAATAATTTTTAGTTATAGTTTTGTTATAACCGCGACCATTTCGCCAGAAGTGGCAAAGCAACCGTGCATTCACTATTCGCAATTTTGTATCGATATAAAAAGAATCCATGGGCGAGTTTCCTAGAGGTCATTCGTGTTGACCGTAAACTCGTTCGTGAATTCGTCTTGAACGAATGTTCGCCTTGGCCGTAAATTAAACCATCGCTCTACAGTCAGGGTCCCGCTAATTTCTTAACAAGCTTAGCAGTGCTGACGACTGATCCAGACAGATATGATGTGCAGGTTTCGTCCCCCTTGGGTACCTCCGATCACTGTCTGGTGAAA
>DWPA01002863.1:0-15024 GCA_018251375.1 Calpodes ethlius
CATGTTCACTGAACAATCGTCTGTCTATCACTTATAGTTAGGCGGCACTAATTAAGGGGTCGTACGGCTGGAGAATTGGGAGTTGATTGGAGACGCGGGCCCGGCTCGCTCGCTCCTCATGCACCTTGAGGAGCACGAGATCCATGGCAGCACGGGCGTCCTCCAGGGGCGAGTGGCCAGAGCTCCCGCGTTGGACGCTGCGCCCCAGTAGCTCTGCGGAGAGAGCTCGCAGCGACCGCCGTAACGGGAACCCACGCGAATGAGGATACAAAGCGCACGTATCCACTACTGCTCCATGCAACAGTTTCAAAGCTCTGAGATCATTGTCCAGCGCGTGACCGATTAGGATCGTATCACTTCCTACGAATCCTAATATATCATTTTGTACATCTCGTAGCGTCTTAGTCGCGCGCGCTAAGTCGCGCGGCCTGATGCCCGAGAAACGTGTGTTGTGGTCGACGACAGGTGAACTAGGTTTCACCAGTGATTTGTAGACGAGCCGGCCGTCGGCGGCTATGACCGCGATACTCGCTAGCTCCAAGCCTGCGGTCGTGTAGCACATCTCGGCGTCGATGGCGTAAACTCCTCCGCGAGGCGATCTCGCTCGTACGTAGCCCTCGAGAGGCCCATTCATTCCGGGTCGAGTGCCGCTCCAAACGTGAAAACGTGCCGTACTGCAACCTTTTGAACCGAGCGGCGCGTTGCAACAGGTATGTCGAGAATCTCCACTTATTCTACCCCAGTGATACACACAACTTTCTTCGACCACATATTCACCTTCGCGAGTCATTCTAAACATCGTATCACATCGTACACACAAATGTTCCACTGCATCCGCTTCTTCGTCACTGTCGGAGCGAGGAGTGGAGCCCCACGATCCTCGCCCACTGTCACTTTGAGATAAACCGGGCACGAACTCCGGAGCGTTCACGTCGAACGAGGTGAACTGCGAGGGTCTCGGTCGAGGCGGCGGATTGATATACACGACGGCCTTGCACGAGTTGGGCTCGATCTCGAGCGGATAGCCCAGGGCCCACATGCGCTTCGGCGACAGAAGATGAGGACGAAGCGCTTCCACTAGTTCTTCGGCTGAGATTCTCTGCGGCGTCGACGGCGTCGGCGGCGCGGACGGGGGGCGGCGTCGATCACGCGGCCTGCGCCGACGTGCTGCGGCGCTGGCAGGGTCCACCGTCGCGATGGTCTCTTGGTAAATCCAATCGTGCCAATGAGTACAAAAATGCATTTTTCTTGGTCAGCTTGTATACACATAGAGTCGAGAGAGCGAGCGCGGAGCTGGAATCGGCAAATACGTGCAATCGCGCGCGCGGGCGCTGTACTAATGGCGCGCTGGTGGGGCAACCCACGCTTTATACGTCACGTACGTAGCGCGCGTTCGTTAACGGGACATTACAATCGACCGGCCTATTCTCATTTTTCTAAACAATAATAAAACTTCTTTCTGTGTAAAATGTGTTAACCATCCCGCCTTAAGTCATTCGAAACCTACAAGCGTGCAATAATGGGCGTAGTGTACGAGAAATAAGGGCGAGCTGCTTTGTTTACACGAATCAGCTGATCTGTTCCGATATTAAGAACCTAAATAAACGTCTGATTACGTGCCGCGTAGTGACTAACGCTTAGTTCACTGTACTTCTTAGAATTGTTGAAGTATATGGATATAATACATGATATTGAACACATCATTTATAAATTTATAATAATTAAATAATTTTCTAAAATAGCATAAATGTGTTCGAGGAGAACAAATAATATTTGTAACGAATCTAATGTTTAAAGTGAATCTTGTACCTATATCTAGGTCATCGTAGCTAATGTAAATTATCTTATCGTGTGTATTTTTTAAATAATCAACAATCGTAAATAGAACATTAGCTATAATTAACTGAGTGGCACTTATTAAATGAAATCGATTACAAATTACGGTAAATAAAATCATTAAGGTTTCAATTACTAACAGCTACTCATTAATGTTGTTTGAGACCAATAAATGTATATAACAAAGAGGTATTACAGAAACATTAACGTCAGCGAAATACTGAGAGGTCAAAGGACCGCTGTACCCTTGAGCTATTTCGAGCACCGATATGCTAGCTCATCGATTTTGTGTGATTCGTCTCAATTTTACACTTTAAAACGTTAGTGGAAGTTTCACGCCAATTTGAATTCCTTATCAAATACGTACGTAAACATGAATAACTTTAAAATATATAACATTTATAACTTAATAAGTAATTCAAAGTTACGTGCTATATTCTATGTTCTTTAATTAACAAATTTTTCGGAAATTCTTATATTATTTATAGAGGTTTATTTAACCATATATTTTTTAGTTTATTTATATGTATAATATACCTACTTATACTTTACTGAATATGAATAGAGAAGTTTCAACCTCACAAAGGAACGCGTCAAAGATAATAATACTAATAATTCACACACATAAATAAACTCTACTTAGTGTTTGACCAAATGCGCGACAGCGACACGACAAAATATCACACAAAAACGTTGGCAGTCGCAAACTTGTATGAAAATGTATAATTTGATTCACACGTACAACATTTTTTAGATCCAATTTGCGACGTCGTCTCAACAAAAGTATATGCGACTGTCATTGTCATTTCATCGCAGCGTTTGCAGTGTCGAGCCGCACACAAAACTCAAACAACAGTAACTTCCGACAATGTAAGTACCAGACTGCCATCATATAATTTCTTCCAGGAACAAAGGAATTTATCGGTTCGCAAACGAGACTCCGAGCACGTAACTAACGTGAAAACACGTTTCTGTTAAATATTGTGACATTGGCACCTTTGCGAATATGATATGTTCGCGATATGCCCGGACAAAGTGACAGTTGCAAAACTTAGCCAAAATCCTTACACTTTGCAACGGATATGACACGTTTTACATAAAACTTTTCTTTACCTGTGAGTACTATCTGTTTTAACACACCAATACACGAGTTATGTTTTAGTATTATAGATAAATCGTAAAACCGTTACAAAACCAACAAAACTGTTACAAACTTAGATAGAAGAAAGAAAACGGAAAGACTTTAAACTCTATATCTGGAAGTACCTCATAATATCCTCTACATGGTATAAAATAGTTATAAACCACGCAACAGATTTTGATGTGGTATTTGACCATTGTTAGACAATTTATTTTAAGTTTTATTTAAATAATATATCCACATAAAGTTTTTATGTAAGTAGAATAAAAGCAATATTTAATTATTAAATCGCCGTAAAACAAATTTTCATAGTTTACGTAGGCTGAACCACAATTCTTCTAAAATCCTTAATAAATCACATATTTCTATTGCATATGATTTATTCACAATAACTATTTATTTAATTCCGGCTTATATAAATTAAATTGCGTTACTATTTATTGTTATTCAGTATTCAAATAGATATGGGAGTAATCTTTGTCTTTCTGTCTTTGATATATGATTGTAATTGTCTTATTCTTGTCTTATTCATTTTAATGAATGCTATGATTTAGAAGATATCGCAAGTTAAAGCGACCGAAAAAAATATTCACCATTCGGAGTTGCGGCTGCCTTGCGATTATTATTTTTCTAAATTACACTCGAGCGAAGCCGGGACGGATTGCTAGTTAAAAAATGAATTGAACATATTAGTGGAATACTGTTGGTATTAAAAAGGCGTAGCCTCATAATCCAATCACTTTAAATGTATTTGTACGTAATCTTTTCTTTTATGATTTAAAAACAAAATAGAAAGTATATTACCCACTTTTTTGGCCATTTTTGTTTATATTTCTTTTATTACTACAAGTAGAAAACTCGTTAGTATAAATACGATAGAAACTTGAATTTCTAAATAAATCTTTCAAATGAGTTTCAAATAAATATAATACGAAGAATTTAACCTTTAATTTATAATTTTGTATATAATCTTAAAAGATTCTTGATTGACTACTAAATACAGATATTTTAAATTGATGCTTTAATAAATAGAAATAAAACAATGGAAATATTGAACCACAAAAAAAGCGTAACTTTACATTGTAAAACCCGGATAGTTGTTTCAATGGTATATATGGTATATACTCAAGTTTCGAATAATTCTCATACACATGAGAAATGTTTAAAGTTAAGACATTCTTCGTTCAAGTATAGCCGTAAAATAGGCCAACGCTATCAACGTTGGTTGGCTGTCTGTAATCATCGACAAACATTGATATCGCGTGTGCGTCCGTCCGAAAGATAGTCAATAAGAGTGGGTAAAGTATCGGGCAAGCGTGTGTGCTTTGTTTGTATACAGAAGCGCGTGTGGGCGCGTCGAGATGACTGGTCGCTGACATCGACGGTGATAACCTTCAAATCGATGTCAGAGCGAACGGTACCCTACCGACTCGAGAGGGGAAACGACGTATCTCGAACAGACACTGCGATCAAACGAGACATCTATGCTTTTTTTTACATCTCTATCATTATATCGAACATACATTTATATACATTCGTGGATTAGTTCATGATAAGTAGCAAATATTTATCATTTTAAAATTGGAATAACGTCAATAAATTATCATGATATTAAAGTACGTTTATATTTATTTATATGACCGACCGTTAATAATACATTACGACAAGAATAAGCAGATGTTATTATAAAATGCTAACCGTTTAAGTTGATTTCAAAATGTATAAAAATTTTACAGTGCGCTTTCACTCGCGCTTATTACATAACGCATCCTGATCTTTATCAACGTTGCAAAATGGTTGAGATGTAAAAGAAAAATAAATAATACTTTCATTCGAGTCGAATGAGATCAGTTTTACCTCTAACCTCAGCTGTTTTTCTATTTTAATAGCGTGCCTATTTGTAGAAAGTCTGTGTTCATATTGTTTGCATTGTTAGGAACCGAAAGTGTCAATGTCTCTCTTTTTTATTAGCGTAGCTCTTAGGCAACGAGACTGTACCCTACCTCAAAACAACCTAGGATTAGGAACCACTTAATCCCCTGAACCACAATATCGTACTAAAATAGATCTTAACACGTTTCAATTGGAAATCCTACAGATATTGGCGATATTGCGCGTGAGAATAAACCCATGTGATTTACTAACATAAGCTTAGCAATAGACATAAGGAAGTATTTCTATGTTTATACCAACACGAGATCTGTGGCCTCTTTTAATGTACCTAATTCATTGCCAGCCACATCATCTGATCCTTCAAGCCGTACATAATTACCAATAAATTTTTACAAGTTATTATTTTGTCTTTTAAAGGCGTTAGGATTGAATAGGCAATGCAAATAAGTAGCATAAATCGAATTTTTCATCATGATTATGTCTTGTTAGCGGGCTGACAGCTGCTTTATTAAACAAATTACTAGTATACATTGACAAAGTTCACTCCTTGACCCAATAATGAAAATTCAATGAAATAATGAGATGCCAAACATATGAACCATAGTGTCGTTCAGCACGTTCGAACGAGGAGTCATAATTTAATGCTTACTGTAAAATTGTACAGCCGATTTCCTTACATGGATGAATCATGTGTACACTATGAATAATGAATCAGTCCTTTGTTACTGAACAGTTTGTTTTTCTTTTTCTATAAAATAAAACCTACTTTTCATGTTCCACTCTCGATCGCGGTCAGTGGGCCATGGCTGGCGACGAGCAGTACAGGAACTTAAGTTTGAACTAAACGTTGAATACGCAAAAAATATTGTTTTCTATTACAAAGAACTCATCTAGACCTTCAGAATTGAACTAACCTTGTAGATTCTTTTACGTCACAGACACATACATCCATTTACATTTAGAGTTGTTATTATTAATAACAACTCGAGCAACTTGTAATGATATTTACATATACACTAAATAATCCGAATGCTTCTCTTAAAAACGTAGAGCATCTTTTGAAGATTTCACTTCTGATATAACAAGTATACCAAAATCAAAGTGATCTACTTTAGTAGTTTCTTAATATATCATTTTAAAATATTTCTCCGTCGATAAGAAACTACAACAGACACAGAAACGTCCGCAAATAAACAATTAACCCCACCCATATCCAACCAAGTCTGCATAGGATGCGCAACAAAAGGGAAACTCGGTACCATTCATAACAAACATGACGTTCTGTTTCGGTGAAAGTTGAACATCATTGGTTGGAGGCGGCGGTGGCCACCATCACGATTCGCGACTCAAGTGTGTCAAGGAGCTCGACGGCTAGCAATCGAGTCCGTCACTCGATGGTGAATTACGATAACTTTTTTTAATCCATTTATTTTAAAATAAGAAGCCTAAAACACTTCAATATTAGTACGCAACAAAATTTTGTTCGGATTCGTAACAACTAAAACTTAATACTTGAGGTGATATTACAAATACTACTGTCTGTGTTTGACACATCGTACGATTCAGTTTGATAAGCAAACAATAATAAAACGGACCTACATAATCCGATACCATTTCATGCATTGATATAAATGCGCAACGTGGAGTTGTATGGCGAGTAGTTAAAATTACTCGACTGGGGAACCGGTCGCTAAAGTATTTACGATTGCCGACGCTCCGTTCCGTCGTTTCCGAAACATCATTAAATATTCGTATGTCTTTAAGTAGCGGTCTATTGGAATCGAAAAGAGTTCATAACAAACCGGAAAAATAACGTTTTCGGGGCACGTCCACACAGCTTCGCAGTCTACACGCACGAGCGTCGCCTTATACGAGACGCGAATACATTACCAGTTCTTCGTGTATGATCTTTGTCAATCTCGTAGGTGAAGCTTAGATTTAACGTTTTGTAATTATATAGAAATACACTTGGGGAAAGGGAGGAACGTACGCCAAAACGCGATAGTATATTCAATTTTTTATTATTTCCGATTATAAAACAAAGCTTCAAAGATAAGCTAAGAGATCACGGTACATACCTACGTTACGCGAACAAAAAGCATATCGCATTTTAATAACAGACTCAATAATAACCTAATTAATTTCAATAAAAATAATAACACAGTTAATGCGTATTAAATGCCAGTTATGTATCACCGGTTTCCAGACGAATGCGTCCTATATCCAGTCGTGTCATTACACACATCGACATCGATTCGAATGTTGACCGCTTATCACTCGACAATACTGCGCAGTTAAATAGCGGCATATCCAGACCACTACTAGGTGTATAAATAGGTCTAGGATAAACAAAGAAACTCTAAACATAGATTTTGAGAGTATAGAACTTTCATGTAACAAACAATATACTTCTACTATCAACCGCTCGTGTGAATTTCGGGTTCGCCGCAATTTCTTTATAGATACAAAGCAATTCAAAAACTAAAATATACAACCTTTTCATTCTTTATACTACCAAAATCCGAAAAATACGAAAATAAATATTCATGTTTCAAATTTCCTACTTCTATGCCAAGTTTGAAGGCAACATTTGAATTTTTATCTTACAATTTGACTTTTCACTTATACTTTCACACGGAGTAGTCAAGACCTACAATATTATATACCTTTTGTAAAACTCATCATACGATATATATTTTGAATTAAAAATGTGCAATATGTTTAATAAGTAATTTCGCTTATCTCTTACTTTTTCATATCAGGTATTATGAACCTATATACCTATATGTATGGGGACCTTACAATTTTTATATTGATCTCTTTCAATATTTCTTTTAGTATGACTGATACCTTGATCGAACAGGACAACAGCACTGCCTGTGACATCCAAGACTAGCTATTCTAGCTATCTAACCATATATATTGTCACAACTTCAAGAAGATACCGATTTAATTTTATTTTCAACAAATATTATTATTGAATAATGCAAGGTCCATACTTGAATACCACTCTATGTACTCTTATCTCAAATAAATTCATATCGGGTGGGATTCTTAAGATATCCAGTTCCACTTCATACTTCAACATCGATTATAATAATCAAACAATTAAACCGCCTATCAAATTGCATCATTACAACGACTGCAAAATACAAAGCTATGAGTAACACAATCGTAGTATGCCGGCCGGCGTAGGCTAGAACTGTTTGTTGCGTACTTTAACTGTCGATATATACTTGACCATCATATATAGTTATCACTTCAAAGTATTATTCCGAATTCGATTCCTATAGACATTTATGTCATAAACATTTTTTGTTTACGCCATAAGCATTAAATTTACAATTAAACGGTTTTATTTAAACTTCTTCAATCAACCCATATGAATATTAATGATCATGTCGACGTGTACATACTTTAAAAGTTCACGTTAAATTGGTATTTTTAGATATGATCAGCAATTCAATGTAGAGGCCAATAGTCGTCACTGCTTTGGTGTTTTGCCTAGTGTATATGGAATCCCCAGCTCACAGCCGGCAAAACGCCAATATACTGTTACGTCATCTACACATATGTAAAAAATATAAGTTTTTTATCAGACTTCTAGGAAATGAAAAGAACCACTGTCATTGCCAACGTTTTTGAGGAAATATCTATGAACAAAGAACTTTTTGAGCCGGTGCGGATGTAGGAAAATGTAAATAGATCTATTAGCGGTAATTGTTTATTATAGGAGCCGTCACTGCTGCGTTGCTGAGTGAAGAGGAAGCCAACATTCAAACCGAAAGAGATACATTAATCCGAAAAAGAAAAAAAATGGTCTCTTCAAAATGTTATTTGATCTAATCATCATGCAAGAACACCGTTACTGTCTGTAAACGCTCAAAAATTCATACAAACTATCTACTTCCTGTGTGACAAGTGACATGAACACAGCCAAAAGAACCATGATAAATAACCTACAAAGAAGAACAATGATTTATATGTCACATAACTATAATTCGAGACTACTACTCGGGAGCTCTCGTACAGCAGCCACGAGCACAATTCACAAGCCATAATTTAATTTTAATAGCCACTAAACCGGGTTTCCTAACAACCATTTACCTACAAAGTCAACTAATCTTAATGAAGTTTAGGGCCCAATAACATCTTGCCTTGAATACTATATAAAAAAATATTATATACAATTGTACCGATGGTATTTTTAGTTATAAAGTTGCGCTACCAAATTTTGTGTTTGCTATCAATCACATTACTTAAAAAGTGTGCTGCGGTCACTGAATTCTCTGGTATTGTGAACTCGGTTCCATCGAAGAAGGCACTTAGCAACTCGGTCAACGTCCTTGTTAGTTTATGACTGACGATGTTGTCGATCTATGTAAATTGATCTAGCTAATTCATGAGGAGTACAATGCCATTAAGACGACATATTATAGGACAACGACTCGTGTAACAACCAACTGAACGACTATGTTATTTTTTTTAATAACCACTGCATATCCCCGTTTTGTCAAACAATATTATAAGGTTTTACAGTGAAATATTTCGATTGTTAATTGTTCGAGATGCTAGCGTGAATACAAACAACGATTTTTATCTGTTTATTTCCCTGTGAGACCTCATAGTATTGGTCTTGAAACGAGGGTAAGATATCCTGTTTGTTGGGAATAGTCATCTCGAACTTGAGCTGATAAATGGTATTAGAAAAAAAATTATTCCATTACTGGAATATAAAGGAGTCCATTCATCCTTGAGTCGAACCCAGTGGTCATCCTGCTGAATAGCAGACACTAGAAAATAATTAGGTTGATATTGAGTGCCAGGTACTCTTCAATCTAGAGCATTTATATATATAAAGATAGTCGATTAGTGTCGTTGTTACATGAATGAGTGATTGCCCAACATTCGCATTCGTACAAAACCACCGCAACGATAGTTTCCTTTTAGAAACCAACCATTTAACTGGTTGAGCAATAATGACCTCACGTTGCCTCCTATTCACGTGTTGCTTATTTCATTAAAAACTTAAAGTATTATGTCAGTGACAAAGTGTTTAAATCAACAGTTTAATGCCTTAAGCGTTTAATTACGACCGTCGTTGATAAGAGTTCATTCAAATATTTATAATTTTCTACTTTTTTTGTGACATAATATTTCATAATAAGTTTCAAGGTCTTTATAATCGGTATTTAATTTATCAGTATACAGTATACCTAATCTATAACCGAACTTCCAAATATTTTTGTAACAACGATAGCCATAGACCAATAAACCTTATAATATTAGTTTCTTAATAACATATTGACTTCTTAACCCGTAATTAAAAACAATATTGAGATATTTTTTGTTTATAGCAACATTAACAAGAGAGCCTTTAAAGTCTTTTTAGAAATGCTTACACATAGCGTGCTACAAATGCAGTTCTGAGCGTTATTATTTGTAAACCATAGCTATGACAGAATCTCATATATATTGGCAGCTGTTATAAACAAATTTAAAACTGTATAAAAAAAAATAACATTTAAATCAGCAAAACGTCTTCCAGTCTCGCTATACAGTGGGTTAAATATTTTGCAATCACAAAGCTACTATTAGGAAACTGTATTACAAATTCGTATGAGATTACTTCTTCAACACTTTTGTCACCAGAGCGGTAACTTATAACACAATAAGTTCAATACCAATTGATGCATAAAAGATGACCATTTACACCATCATTTCAGATTTCTATAAAAGAACATAGATTAACGATTAAAGATTTGCTACCAAGCTTATCTGCTATACAAAAATCGATTTTATACGACAATTTGTTTACGTTTTATTGCTTTGCAAGAACTAAAGCATAATTCCGTACCTCTGTTAATTGTTCAAGATATGACGACTAATAAAACTTTTATAGGAGACACAAAAGTCAATGTCGTAACCGGATTTATATTAAGCTCTTTGGCATATAATAATGTAACCGTATTTCTTACTCTTAAAATATAATATTGTTTAGAAAATTTCCTCGTCTTCAGCTGTAGCAGAAAGTAATTCAGACTCGTTTTTATTTTTATTTTTCAGTGTATTGGGGATTACGTTTTAATTTATATTAAGGTTTTAATTTAAATTTTAGTCATATTAATAATATATCACCAACGTACAACGATGTGCCAATCGAATCGTAATCTACGTCACAAACTATCTCACGACTACCATTAAGATCACTTGAAGCTAAGCAAAGTTTATAGAAAGTTCATACGCTATTGCTACGTTCTTTGACCGGCAACCGAAAACAGAATAAATTGAGCCACTTAGAAACTGATTTATACGTACACTGCCCCTTCTTGGATGCAGTTATGATTAAAATATAAATAGCCTACGTCATTCAGTAATAACGCAGCATTCTACATATAAACTAATAAATATTACTTATTATAGAGAGATTGAAATAGACAAACAGAACGCATGTTTCGAAGTAAAAAGTAGTCTATGTTACTCTACAGCCATCCAAATATCTACACACAAAACATCATACCGTAACGACGCACCGTTGCGCCGCGAAAGAAGGACAAATAAACAAACACACTTTCCCATTTATAATATTAAATAAATGCTTAGACACTCATGACCTCGGGCAAGAATTTCCCGTGTCGCACATCACAAACACCCATGACATGATCAAACATGTGTCACATAAACGTCAGTCCCGATCGGGATTCGTAACCAGGAGCCATTGCTTTGTAGGCAGGATCATTGCGAACAACTGAGCTTATCAACAGGTTTTCTAATGTAAATCCTACCCCAAAGAACCATATTTTTGTAAATAATAGTATTCGCGAACGAGGTCAGACGGTCGGAAGTTATGAATTTCACTGATTATCCAGCATCCGGCGAAGCGTCACTACTGTAACGTCAAACGGAAATAACGGAACTAACGGTCAATCTTTTGTTAAATCATTTTAATTAACGCGCTACCTACGCCTCTCGTTGTTTCAATTTAACTGTATTACAATGAATTAAAACCAAAAGTGACATGTTTCTTCGACCTCAATCTACTTTTACATTTAAACAGGTGAATTAATGCCATGTATTGTATCGATTTACTTTTTCAAACAAGGTTTTGTGCGTTTGTTATTTTTTATTGTTGATTTTGTATGTATGTGAGTATAGTGAACTCATTTGTCCTATTTGACCCGAAAACATCTTTATTTATACAAAATGATATCCCTCCTTTATTCTTTTCATATTTTTTACTTCCACAGTACTAACATCTGTCATGATTGTGGATGTTCAGCTTTACTACTTCTGTACCGTTATAATTAATCATTCCGCCACATTTGTGTATAAAATTAAGTAAACATATTGATGTATTTTTCTCTCACGCGCCGTCTCGCTACCACACATTACTCCAATTATCCGCCTAATCACACAGGCACATCTCTTACCCCCGTTAGTAGAAACAGTACTATGTGATCTCACAGTGAAATAGAAAGAAAGGATCGATTGTTGGTATTGCTGTCTTTGTCTGTGACAGTGTTCAAGGAACTAGAGTAAAGTAAAGAAATACAAAGAATCGATCCTATCCTTCTATTGCACTATGAGACCTCATAGTATTTTGAATTATGAATACGGGGATTAGAGTTTAATACACGAAACCATTTAAAATAATAGCGGTCACACTTCAAAGACAGAGTGCTTACTTTGCCTAATGTACTTAAATAATTGCCGTTCAGTCACCACGAAACCACGTGTGCTTTAATTGTAAACGCACCATTCTTTGTTCATGTTGAATCACAAACGGGTCAACGTTACATTGCCTAATTTGGTCCACAATTGTAACAAACTAAAAACGAATCTAATTGAAGTTAATCAGTAATCACATATTGAAGGCCCCAATTCAGAGACATATATAAAATTTCAATGAATTTCCTTGTATTCATATTCGTATTTCCGTGTATTTAGAAACTAATTCTTTAGGTTTATGTTTGTATATAAATGTCTAATACGTCACTCCACGCACTTTGAAATTAAAAAAATCTATTAATTAAAGAGAAAATTACAAAACATTCTGGTCATAACTCTGCGAAATACCAAAACAATGCTGCAGCCTCAAGACGTGTGCTATCTTGGAATTCAGAGATAGAACCTGCACACTTAACCCGATTGCCTATATAGTCGTAATGAAAAATATTCATTTACGTTATTTTAGTATCAGTCCAAATTGTACTAATAATTTATCATATCTTAAATCCAATTCGTACCTTAAAAAAAATTAAAGGTAAAATTTTTAGAGAAGAAATTTTTCAAAAATTTTATATTAAATTGTAACTAATAATTTACATAAGAGCCATGTAAATCGTCATTACTATTATTTGTATTATCGACATGTAATTGCATAAGTGAAATAAAATATTTTCATGATTACATTCAGCGCACAGCATGTGTGGCAACTTAACAATATACATCATTGGAAATAACTTACCCAATTACATTCCGACCTTTCCGACACAATTCCTAACGTAACTGAATTGCCAGTTACTGAAAATATGCAAACATTATATTATTACTAACTGTTCGGTTACGTTACAGGATTCGTGCACAGTATTTCCAATTAGAACATTTGAAATGTTGTAATTCATCATTTAGCTATTGATTGACTGCACAATACGTGAATTTATGTAATATAGTATTCTAAATCCAAATATATCGTACTTATATTGCACGTTGTATAGTGAATGCGTGCCGCGCTAGCTCAGTTGTTTAAAAGTTAACTTTTCCATTGGGGTCTGGGGTTTTTTGTATGATACGTACTTTTTGTATGATACGTAATTTAAACGATATGTATGTAAAGTTTTTTAGAGTGTTTGCGTCTGTATGAGAATTCCTATAAATTCGTATTTGAAATTGGCTATAGCATTATTATTGTACAAAATATTATTCCATACGGATCGAAACCTAAATGGTATCTCAATCATTTCTATGCTGTAGCCACGTTTGTTTATTTCAAAATAAATCTTTATTCCAATTGTACCTTAAATTCAACTTACACAATCAAAAAATTATCACGAATTACAGATTACTTATATTACAATCGTAAAACGAGGAACCTTTCTCAACCTAATAGTAACAGTATCGTAAACGCGATCGCAGCCGTATCGGTCGCACGAATAAGCTATAACATAACATTTAATCTCCAATAGATAAAGACTGCCATTTAAACTTAATTTCTGCTATAATACAAGATTCTTTTGCCGATAGTGAATTTTGTAAAACAGTGAACGTACCTATAAAGCGAAGGTCAAAACGCATTACAAAAACCCTATACTTTTTCAGTTCATTTCAATGACATTGAAAACTGAATAGATGTAAGACGTATTTTGCAAATTACATTTTGTGAAGGGTCGACTAAAAACGTTAATTGAAAAGGCCTATTATAGAAGTGCCTACTTAATAACGAGTACAGCGCGCGCGTTAATCCAGCATCGTTTAACAGATTAAAAAACGAAAACAAAACACACTCGTCTCGATGTATACACAAGCTCAAATCATAGGTGAAAAGAAAAAAAAGAATAAACAAAAAAAAAATAAAAAAAAAACACCAACACCAAGGTTAATAAAGCATTTGGTTATATATGATCAAACAAAAAAGCTAAAATTATGTTATTTGCAATGTGCTCTTTAGATGGTCCATACGGTCTTAAAACAGATAATATATACATACAATATATCAGTAATTATATATAAAATATGTTAACACAAGGAGAGTAATTTTATATTTTTTCTTTATTGTCTTAATAAAAAAATATTATTAAAAATTGTATATTATTATTTTTTAATAACATGTCATGATTATAATAGTGAATGTTAAAATATTTTTCATCATCATAAAATTAAAATAATATCTATATAAAAGTACATAAATACCCTTTTAAAAAAGAATACAACACTTAAAACATAATTGAATTTAGAACTTTCTTTTTAAACATTAAAATATAAAACCAATATAATAAGATCGCGGAAGCATCCTACTTGAAAAAGAAATTAAATATGTATCTTGGTTTATGCAGTTTATTTAAAACAGGTGACGTATTCAACTTTATTTTTACAGTTGTTTTCTAACAAGGTCTCATTATAAATTTATAGGTCCTGTAAACTTTCTTTTGTTTGCT
>DWPA01002864.1:0-15024 GCA_018251375.1 Calpodes ethlius
TCCAAAGAGTGAACTTATAAATAAAATTTTGTTATGTAAAAGAGCAGTTTTTCGTTTTTTTTTAACTATTCATTTATTTATAATGAATTTCTTTTTACATGCCTATTTATCACCTAAATACATTTATTGAACTCTACATTAACATCAATTGAACATAATGAGATAAAATTTTACTTCTTAAATAAAATACTCTTCTTTCTTTATTTTTCGCATAATATTTATCTTTAAAACATAGAAAACCGAGGATTTACAAATTCCAGTAAACGATTATGGCGTCATTTTAAACACCTGTTAGATGTGAGTCTCACTTTATTCAATGGTGAATTTTATTAAAATTTTCCTGACATTTTAAAATATTTATTGGAACATAAAATTAAATAATGGCGCCCAAACTTTGTCTAAATTAGTCCGCAGCAGTAAGATATCATTTTTGCTCCAATTTAGCCCCATTGACACCGAAATACTTTTGACTGTCAAAGTTTCTACTGGCTACTTTAAAAGGAAACTTTTTTGTAGCTTTCTGAAACTTTCATTTACAAGACATTTTTTAAATAATGTATACGCTTTTTGTCCACCATATTTTTTACGCCACCAGTGAATCAAGAACACAAAATAGGCTTTATTCGGTCAAGATATCCTAATAGTTCAATTAAATGTAATTTAAATGGCATTTTGTAAGCTAACTATTGAATAGTACTTGAAAAAACAACTGCTCATACCTTACACTTAAAAAAAAACATCAGTATTTTAAAAACATTGACACTTTAATTAAGATTATATTAGTGACATCAGACAAATCAACCCCAAGCTGTATACTGCATCTTTTATATAAATTTAAAAATTAATTTATTAAAACAGGGGAAGGGAGTCAGGGACAATTGACAATCGACATGTTTTATGAATTTTGCATTATTCTGCGAATATAATTAAAGTATAATTCTTATCAAGTATTGGGCGAGTGAGTGTGTCGTGTCTTCTAATGACATTATGACGTATATTTATGTATTATGCTATTTGAAAAGTTTCTCGTAATCGAGTTAAAGAAATACCGAGTTTATAATACATTTTGGACATCAAAATTCGAGCCTAAAATTATTAAATGAAAAATATTTTACATTCTATTATATTCTATTAATATTGGTGACATATTGTAAATAATAGAATTCGTCCGTCAAAAGTAGGCTTATATTCTTATCATTGAGTGTGAACATGTACTAAAAAATATGTATTTTCACACCTACCTGTACAATATGTTAAATTCAAACATTTGAAACGTTGGATTTCATTGTCGACGCTTTAAATGCAGACACTATAATATGAAGTGCACAACTTGAATACTAAGTTTATGGTCTAATGTACTAACTAATAAATCTACATGTTTTAGATGTTGCCTAATTTTTTTAAAACGGAATATCTTTTATATTTAAAGTATTCAATTAAAAATACAATTAAATACAAAATAGTAACAATACCTTAAGTAATATATTTTGTAATACTAATGATTTACCTATACCTACTGAAACTATTAGGTATGTGTTGAATAACATGGAAATGAATTAATATAATATTTGTAAATTTTACATATTAAACAATACAGTGTCTAAACTTTATTAATATGATCAATAAATAAAAATTTCATTGTCTCTTAACACTATGGCTGAATGAAGCTTGAACATCTTTCATTCTAACAGTACATCACTATCAATGAAGCAAATTCATACGAAAATTATATCGCAATCATCAGTCTTACATCATTAGCTTTCACTTCATTCAATAATACTTAATCTAAATTAAACATTTATAACCATTTCGCTTAATACTGTTACCGGCTGCCATGCAATCATTACTCTCATAAGCTCTACAATTATTATCCATACGCGTTTGATTGCATTTCAGATACTTCTCATCCTTTGACTACACAAGTGCAAACAATGTAGTGGGAATGTTCATAGCACACACACGCTTAAGAAGTACCGTAATCACCAGCGGGTCATCGGCTCGTGAAGATCTGAGGGAAGTCATAAAATATTTTATCAACATCATTAAAACGAACTATATTCCGGTCCGTCTAATACTAGTATATTAGGTACGTAGGCGAGATGGAAGACGACGGACAGCCCTATTCCTCTCTGTATTGCGACGCTCGCGAGTGACCGAGGACAATGAGCAAGTACCGCAAGTGCCTCCCGAATACGACTCAGCCCTACCAAAGCGAACTTGACCTCGCCTCCGCTATAAATTTTCTACTGCCAGCATGAATGTAGTTACCAACTCCTCCTAGGATTAATGTCGCAGTATTCCATTTATCTGTAACTTTGGATCATTTAGAACTTTGCATTGAATATGTTTAGATACTGACAATACCTTTAGCAATCACATTTTTGTTTATGCATCACTTAGTCTGGTTAACTTTTTGATAATTGCTAAGTATTTAGCATACTTCATAATAATATTAGGTAATTATCGTAGCCATAAGACGAAGATAACATTACACTAAGTGTTACAAATAAAAATGGTATCTTATTCCCTATGATTAAAAAGGTTATTAACAGAAATGTAGCTGTATCCCGACGATAGAATTACTTCAATGCACCGTTATATAAATTTTTTGAACATGTAAAAGATGAAGTAAGAGGAGACGAGCAATTTGATCCTTGAGTTACTTCATGCAGATCATAGTTGAATCCTCGGCTGTAAGTGATTTATTGTAAGGAATGACTACGTACATTACCGCGTCACAATCAATAACCGCTGTATCGCCACTAACTGATGAATTCTGCCGATCCCTGCTGCCTTCGGGGTAGGCAGTACATCGGTTTGTTTATTATCATAGTAATTTATGTAAGTTGAATTTTATTGCTGAATAGGTAACAGATTTATTATTTGATACTTATATCACCTCATATTGTGTTCGTTTTAAGTGTAAAAGGATCACGATTTTATTTACGTTATGTTGATAATATCAATACTTACTCCATTACATGGGTCGTGGATATATTGAAATCATAATGGCGGGAAAATATTTTTGACAGTTAGTACATTATATGCAATCAGAAATAAAAAAACACATCGGAACAGTGAAAAAAATATCCAAAAAAATATATTATATTTTTTTTTTAAATATATTATATTTTTTTTGTCCTCGGCTCTAAAAATAATGTAATGATCATACCTACTTTATAGTCTTTTAATTATCCCGTAAAATTGGTAACAGGATGAGTGTGAAGATTGGTTTTTCAAACCACAAGTGATATTTTTCCATATAAAACAGGTTAAGATATCAACCGATTCATCTCTGCAATGTGGTAAAGTCTACAGAAGAGACCTCTACCTTTGACTGGCTATTAGTGAGTTCAAGTTAATAAGTTAATGCTTCACAATTTATGCAATTTAAATAATTAATCTAAGCGGAATGTTTAAATACTCCTGGACTGTATTATTATTTAATACAAATGTAATATTTATACAAATTAAGGTACACTAACCACGCTTTCAGAGCTAATATTAGTAAATACTAATATTCTCATTTACGCGCGATTGCTGATCTAAGGACAGAAAAAATATTCATTCAAGTAACACAAGAGGAGAAAACTCGCACCAGTAAATAAGTATCTACTTAAATAAATCGAGAGCCTAAGCATCTTATCATAGGATCAACGCTTGGTCTGTAGAACTCAAACAAAAACACATTTTACGGCTACTTGATAGGATATTCCATGTCAATCGTTATATTTTAAATGTCCGAAGCTAGTTTTGATAAGCTATTCCGATAATATCAAATCTTACGTATCGTGTTTGAGCAGGAACATCAGTGTACTCAATCAAATGCCATTAGACGAAATAAAGTGTCTTAAAGGCTCAAGATAAATCACGGAGTTATCTGTAGCAAAAAGTATGCAATTTTTTATGTTATATTTTATAGGGTAAACAAACTCGCGACAAGACGGCGACAGCCTCTTCAACACCGAACGGTACATGTCACAATGTTATTATACGCAGTCATAATAATCACATACCTCCTTAGCTTACGCTTGTTTTTTTATTTAAATACTCTAGAGCAATGTTTAAACCTCCGTCAAACTGAAAATGATAGACAAGTCAGGTAATAAAACACTTTAAGCACACCACAAATTACTCCTTAGCGAAAACTTCGGACCACACGTACACGAAGTGTTTCAACCAAGTAAATAATTACGGCATGAAGGTAAAATTTTATTTATTGTGTCCTTTGCTCTTAGCGTTAACTTTTGCATAAAATGTGAATTATTACCGAAATATATTACATGAAAAATAATTAAAATGTGGAAGTGCCTAGTAAAATAATGTTTAAACATTATCATTATGACGGAATCGATATCTAAGAAAGTAGCAACGAAAACAGATCAATACCAGGGGTACAACAAAAAATGAGATGTACAGCAGAACAACAACTGGATATTATCTCCTAATAACGATCGCCAGACCTCTGATGAATTAGCTGTGAATAAAGATCTTGTTATTTATATTGCACTTAGATAATTATTTGTATAAAGACTTTGTAGTTATGAGTTCGTTGACCTAAACCAATTTAATATATATCTACTGCATTTTAAATTTGTAACGTTGCCATATTGCTTTGTGAATCTAATTACAATCATATTTACAGATAATCATGAAGACCTTGGTATTGTTTGAGATACCTAAAGATAGTACCTAAAATATGAGTGTGATACCGTGTGATACAATATCATGTCTTCTCAGTACAATTTATATGAAAACCTTTTTATGTTTTGAATAATTTCTGATTAATTATAATTGAGAATCTCCCTCTTTCTGCTTCCGTTTAAGTCGATCTACTTATATAGAGAGTTCATTATTTGTAAATCAACAAAACTGTTTACCAATGATTAATTAATTGACATTCCGTGGTCGTTCGTCAAAGAAAAGTTAATTAATTCATTTTTTTTTCCGTTTTAGGTAAACCTTTCTTAGAAACAGCATATTTCATTGATTTTGTGCTCTTTAAATGGAGACTATCTTAATTTGCAAGATGTACCGATATGTTTAAGAAACTATTTGTTGTTTAATAAAAAAAACAACAAATTTCTTGCCTCGCTTGCCCTCGTTTTTGCTTAAAACAAAATTTACACACTGACGCGGTTAGAGTTAAATAATTAGGCACTTGCCAACGAGAACTCTTTATTTACCCTCACTGGGTGTTTACATAGAAGTTCTCAGGAGGTTTGTGGTTGTATAAGGTACGCATGTATGTGGTAGGCAGGTCAAGTGAACGGAGGTCTGTCTCAGCCGCCGGAACGTCTATTTGTCTTAACGCAGTACCTGTCAATAGCCGTCCTAAGTTCATTGGCATTCCCACTTTGGCGCATACATTGCGTTGAATTTATGCAGTGCGCTTGCACACCTCCATTTGTTCAATACGGACCCACCAAACTGGTATCCAGCTTCGTAACATGATCTTTGGTATGCCATTAGCTTGTTGACACATTAAATAATTATGCTTTACAAGGGCTTTACAGCGTTAAACTTTAATCTGATGTTGAAAGCAGCTTCCAGTAAGTATAGATACGTAAATTTCATATTTCAGATGTATATCTCAACTTATTAGCTGTTACTACCTCTTTAGAAATAAAGTCTTCGTTAATAATACATTTGAATTACAAAGTGATTACCTTTTTCATAATTTAATCGTGTGTAAACTGTCATTGATAAAAACAACGAACTGAGGACAAATCCAGTTAATTAGTAGATATATTTATAAAGTTTACACAAAGGCACGAAGTTCTTTAAGTGTAAAATCACACCAAGAACATAAAATTCAGTAAAGAAAATGAAAATGCATATGTATGTGGCATATATGGTAAACATGATGCCTGAATAAATAAAACTAAAAATTTAAGAAATATTATAATAAAATGGGATGTTACAATTGTGTAATATACTGATATTTATTTTGTTTATTGCCTCTTTCACGGCGCAGCGGAGCATCCGCATGGTGTGATTTTTGTTGTAGAGATGATTGGGAGTATGAAGAGTACCATAGGATACTTTTTACCGCGAAAATACATCGCACTTCTATGGAAAGATCCAATACAATGAACATTTCAGCCAAGTTAAAGTGTTTAACAACAAACCGTTGCCTAGCAACCAATGATAGAAAATAATCAACAATCTTTTTATTGCTATTCTTTTTTCACACGTGGGGGAAGCCGCAGATAACAGTATATTATAGTATAGTATATAACGTAAAATGGATAATTTATTAATGTAGTTTTCTTATATCCGATATCAATAATCACTGAATAAGTTAATAATAAAATAATAAAGCAATTGTCTTCGGGTCTAAACGGTGCTTCGTTGTCGATTACACTTATACTAGAGATGCCCACCTGTACTCAGGAGTAGCAACGTATCTGTGCCCTACTTCGAATGGGAACAACTAAACCCTAACCTACACTAATATTCCTAATATCCTCAATAGATTTACTAATAAATAATAAAAAACTGGTATTCTTATAAACACCTAATACTAACAAATTTTACTAACCAACTACGACAGGGGATGGTGACACTGCAAGCCTGTTTGCTATCCTTTTTATATAAAAAACTTACACTAATATTGTAATGTTATGATAGTTATCAAGCAAGTGACTTGAGAATTATAGATAAAATATTGTTAACGCACGTTAGACGAATGCAATGGAAGTAAAATAACTTTATCTGTAGCCGCTCTTTGCGTCGTCGCATGTCAATACACGTAATTTGAAAGTGGGTGTTAAATGAAACGGTGTTCAATATTTTGAAACAAAACAAGGAACACTAAGGGCGTTACTCTCTATGTGTAAATACGATGACCAATAGTCACGGCCAGTAACAAGTCCCGCGCTCGCCCGATGCTTCCGATCACCAAAATTATCACTAATTTAAGATGATATACAGAGGTAACAGTGCACGGTAAATAAAGCAACAGCGACGTAATAAGGGTCAGGTTACCAAACAATTTTATTAAAATGGATGTAAATATCACGTTGGCAGATGTATAGAACCAAATCAACGACAGTAATTAATTTTAAGTTGTAAACGTTTTCTCTATTATCAATTTAAAGTAATTACCTGAATTTCAATAATTACTTAGGCTAGTATTTTATACAATAGCAAACATTTTAACTATAACTATAGCAGTTATTCATAAGAATTTAAACGAAATAAGAACTGAACAAAATTTAGTATACTCGGCGAATGAGTTGCTTAAATAATTTCTTTAATGTGAGTTAAAATACAAGGGTAGAGATGAAGAAAACACGATTAAGTCATTATTGTTATCATGCGCCATCTATGGGTCAAATAACTGTCCTAACTGTAACTACAGGAAAATATAAGTTTTCCTCAATATATGGTATTTGTTTAAAAGAGATCTTAACACATGCTTACGGTAGAGATATTTAAATATTTTGACATGGCTTGACTATTAAGTTAATTAATCTGTGGTATCGCCTTATGTTTGTATTCGTTTTCCATAAGTTCAATTAAGATTAAAAATAAATTAAGCCTGTCATTGAAAGTTTTTTTTATGTCGGGTGAATAATTTTAACCATTAACTTCTTTTTATAAAGTCACTCGGAAACATTACATCTTTTTAATAATAATATACATTAAGTGATTTTTATGAAATACATTTGAACCAAATGACGGCATATTACGCATATTAATGACTACAATAATGATTAACAATAACATACCGTCTCTCATTGGTATAACATGAAGTAAAGTTCAATGACTACATAATTTATGTTATAAGTAGGTAAATTAATATTAATATATTTCAAAATCAATAATAACGTTATTAAGATAAATACTTCAATCTCTTACATTTCAATTTAAAATATACCTAACTGAATTTAAGATACAAATCCGTAATGTAATCACAAACTTAATACATTTATCTTATATGTATGTACAGTAACTGTGTTAGTCTGCAGCAAAGAGTTGAATGAGAATTTGAAATTTAAAAAAGAAGTGTTCCAGGACGTCGTTACATACGCAACGTTTAGCGCGAACCGCGGCCATCGACTGCTAATTTATTTATTTAACGTAGAACAACGCATTGACTCACAATGTCGTGATGTCATGCTTTAAGCAGGTGTAATTTCTTGATTACGTGCTAATAAGAAGCCATGCTTTAATTTCATTCACTTACTATACAGGGTGACAGGTATTTTTTATCAACCTACTGTTGTCATTAGTCTGTGCAATTTTTTTTTTGGAATGTCAATTGTTTTTATACTTGCTAAATGCCTTATACCATTTAAGACTAGTTAATTATTGCTTGCGGAGATTACGTCCAGATTTGTGTGTATATTTAAAAAAATATATTACGGCGAGCCACTGGAGGATAACTAATATTGTCCGGCGCAAGCAAGATATTTTTGTCAGCGGACTATAGAAATAGTCCTCTGAAAATATTTCACCGACTCATCGTACGCGGTCATTTTCATACAGGATACAGTCCTGTCGGTCGATGTCCTCGAGATTTACAGAGGTCCCTCGTGTGCGTTATTATTCGGTACAATTATAAGAGTTCTATTATAAGGGTACCATAAGTGATCACTGGCCACTAAATGCATCACCATCGAGTTCAAGGAACTTGTTCATCATTAGCTCTCCGATTAAATAACCGAAACACGTTCAAATGTTTCTCGCTTTATTCAAGAAGAAAAATAGCTAACTTTAACGGTAAAGCAGTATTTTATGCTCTTATTTAATCAAGAAATTATCAGAAGGAGAAAGCCATTCAACAGCAACAGAAGAGATAAGATGGCATATTTTGTCTATTGTTTAGGTTGGACATCGCAGGACGATTAGATTAGCTACTAATGTAATAACATATTTGTAAAAAATATATCACTTATGAGAGTCAGTTATAGGAACATTACGTATATATATTCGAGTTAAGTTCTTTTAAGTGCATGTTCACACGGCGACAATGCAGTGCGATTTTTTAGACGTATGCGGTCGATGTTCGACCGACGGTGGACGTGCCCGTGCAGACACCGTGTGAACAGTTTTTCGTTTTTGTAAAATTTCTGTTGTCACCGCGATCGAGTTCGACCATATACATCAAATTAACGTAACGTGTAGTGGCCGTGATCCCAGCTTCTTATCTTGGCTACTGTGCCATTTAGATCTAAGCGAACATGGACGTCATACTGTAAATTTCCAATCGATGTACTTACTACTGAATAGCTACACTATGTATTGAGAGACGCAAAAAATATAATAATAAAGTTGTATTAAATCTCGTTCGTGTGGTATGGAACATTAGAAAGTATAGACCGTTTATTTTATTAACGCCTCATTATTCAATTTCCTATAAATCAATCACTAAGGAGACAGAACAAAATAAAAAAAAACAAACGAAAACTACTCATAAAGTAGGACGTACTTTACAGTTTTGCTTAGAAACTTTCTTATGGACACTATAACAGCAAACGGTTAGACAATATAAACTACATGGTGTTAGATACCTACTGCACTGAATATCAGTTACTAATAAAAAGAGAATTCTATCATTCTATTTGAACTCGATTTCTTAATATGTATAGTTCCAATTTTTTATGATAAAATATATACGTACTACGATCTTTACATTAACGCAAATAATCATAAATAATTTCCTCCTACATAAGCCATACAACTAAGCCATCATTTATTAAAAAAACAAATTATAGTTTTATTACGGTCATATCTTAAATACATGGCGATAAATTAATTCAATCTCAACGGTGTAAGCGATATAATTTATTTTCAAAGTAACTATATACCTTTCCGGTCACATGAAGCCATAAACTGAACTTTTTTTCTTTAAACACAAAAGCAGTCTCGACCCGAAAGGAACGGCTTTTGGGATATGTAAAAGAGCTTAATTGCACATCGAGACGGGGCGGGAGGAGCGTGCGGTCAATGGTCGACGACCAGCGACGGCACCAACACCACCATTCGGAAGGTCACCGCGCGGCCTTCTTTCAACGGACGATCATCTAATGTGTATCTACGGCGACCACTCATGTGTTTATTTCGATACACTAACAGTTATGCGCGCTTTCGTGTATACATGTAGGTTGCGTATCTGTGCCTCGGCACATTTGGTCATAGCCTGAATTAAACCAGTAATTGAACCTATATAACTCGATGTTTATGCATACGTACAAAGTTATTTGATATGCGAGTCGTATAGATTTGTGAGTAATCACGATAATTTAAATTTTTTAAGCATTTTACACTGGATGGCGTGGTGACATTATCATTCACAATGGCTTAATATGTCCATCCTGCGAATACCTTTGTGGGAACGCCGGGGATTGAGTCATGTGCGCAAAATGTACGAACCCTTTCTGTGGAATCATTTGAACGGATGCAGTCATAAAAACTGGTTACCTTGACTAAAAGACGCGCATTACGATATTACTACTTTAGAAATATATTATTCTAAAGATGAGGTCAACCTAAGTAAGTATATATGTTCTGCCATGTCCCGTCCTCGACGACGTTAACACAATACTCGATATTGTTGAATTTGAAAAATTAATTACGAGTAATACTTATAAGTAATTAAGCTTCATTCAAATTATGAGTAAAATACTTGAAGTTTCATATAAGTGTGTCGTAAACGAGACGCTTATAATGATGTGTCAAACGTGATAGGTAAAAAATCTATCCGATCTATCTAAAAAGCATGTTACATGCTTCATAAAGAAATACGAATGCTGACCTCGAAATGAAAATCATGCAGCGCTCCCGACCGTTATAGTAACGAGGTCATTTATCAACTTAGTATTTGTTTCTGTCTGTATATGCGCATGGAGATATAGATTAGATTATAACTTTTGATTCATACGGCCATTGCCAAGGCATTTCGTGGTCAACTTTAAACATGATGTGATATTTTTTTATAATATTCAATAAACAATGAATTAAGATACGAGTATTAGCACGAACAGCAGTTTGTTTACTCTTCCTGAGTACGATCACGATCCTAATAAAATCACGAATACTTATTCCGACAATTTTTCAATTTATTGTTAGACGGAAGTACTTAGGTGTGTATTCCGTTGCCTTGATTTTACTGTTCATACAAGGCTTAGATTAGGTTAATTCAGATACTAGTTTTATAAGAATACTCCTATAGATATAAGATATCCTTACCTGAGATATAAACTGCCAATGAATTACAATAGATAAATCCAATTTCAAGGAAACTTGAAATTAATTTATTATGATCTAAACATTCACTCATACCAATTAAAATTTCAAATTGCGATACGATTCGATACGAATACCAGTTGTAATAATTTTATTGACTTCTAGACCATAAAACCTCTTACAGCTTTGCCCATACTCTTACGTATTATCTTTAGTCCTATTTCTCTCACTCGCTATAAATACACAGAGGATGGAGATACTTTACTCAGTCAATAAATTCTAATTAACCTTTCTGAGCGCGGTCGTAAGAGTAAAAATACAAGAAATTTTCTTGGACGTTACTAATCCTGAAAAAACAAAGCCATCCATATAAGATCAGTCTAGTCAAGACCTGTTCAAATTTTTTAGATGTTAAAATATGTTTTTTGCAAGAACATTAATAAAATAAAGTATCTGCCACCAGAGTACTGTTAGCTATAAATTTAAGATTATTTCCACCCCTTATATACTTCACTACATTTAGATATGTACCCGTGGCTATACATCCTAGTTACCTTAGGTATATTTAGTGTACAAAAAATAATAAGTAAGCATAATATACCGGTTGCCATGATAAAAACTCTATTATTAAGTTATTTTACATATACAGCAACTTTCCACTAGCAAATATCACTTAAGTTGCCCAAAAATCCCTCCAAAAATCACCCCTGGTATTCCAAGCTATACAACTGCAAGCCTTCATATTTAAAAATATACTCGAACCGTACAACAGCTGATTAAAACCAAACATAATATTTAATTATCGCTTCAATTAAAGAAATCTGGTTGCACTCTGATGTTCACGTATTATTGAATAAAATATCGTTAACTACCTTTTATAGCGGCGTCCTTGCGAAGGCCGATCATTTGCCTATTATTAATAGTAAGTGGTGATTAACGGATAACTTCTAAACCATGGAGACGTGACGAGACGTGCTATTACGTAAACTTGTAGCACGATGTATAAGGAAGTAACCTTTAACTTCTGACACTACAAACAAATATTAGTAATACATTATTAGGCATGCACGATTTTATTGAATTTTCCTAATACTATAATATCTTATATATTAACGCTTCTGTAAATCACGCTTGCCAAAACATGTTGATAAATTCTTCCTAGCTTCTGGATCGTTCGAAATAGTTAAGCAAATCAAGCAATTTATATCATGCTGGCGTTGGTTCAGGTTTTTATCTGTACCTGCAGTAAAAACTTAATATCGCAATATCATCATAACATGCAGACTTGTTTGCGTGAATAAAGTAGTTTAGTCAGTTCTGTAACATCTTCTATGTACAGGATCACGAAGTGTTAAGTATTATTGCAAATACCAAGGACACCAGACAAAAAAACATCACCTAACGGGAATTATTTTATACGCTACTAAAAAACTAGTTCTTTGCAAGTATACAAGATATTTTGCAAGTTAATGCATTGTATACATTACGTACAATAACACTTTAAGGGAATTTCATAAGGCAACGTAACTCCAAACATGGTAAAATCAATTAAGTACATGTCTAGGATTATAAATGACGGTTTTAATAAAATGTCGCTCATACGTTGCGAGCTTCAGATGGTGGATGCGCTAAGCGGCGAGACATGATTGATGTTAGGCGGAGGTGCAGTGAAAGCACTTACATATACCCACAACTTATACCATAGCGGTATCGAACCCTCCCACCGAAACCGCGCACCCAAAATACGCGTTACAATTTTTCTCCTACATTGCACAATACGAATTTGTTAACGGGAACCGGTCAGCTACATTCGCCTTTTTTGTTTATGTACGGGCGGGTATAAATTGATAATGTTGGTAATTTGGCGTCCGACCCGAGTGCCGTTGCCCGCTACGCTAATGAGTTTATAATGAACATAATAATGTACCATGATGATATATTTTCCGAATCAATGTCTAGGTCGAGCATGTTGAGCAAGTTTGTATGCGATATGTTCATCTCACGCTAATCCACTTCGTGTAAGTGATACGGCCAGCGGCAATCTCGTAAACGTACGTGGATTTCAAGCACGTATAATCGTTAGGACTAAGCGAACTATATAAAGTTTTTGCTATGCAAGTCGTTTTATTTAGCCACAGTATTTCAAAAGCTCTGCTTCTTTGCATGACAATAGCCGAGAAACTAGGAAACAAAACATCTTTTAATTACTCCCGTTAATGAACACACATAATCCGAAAATTATCACGGATATATTGAAGACCAAGTGGGAAGCAAATAGTTAGCTTGTTATAATGCATCACGAGCGGGAATCGTTGTCTGGGGCAAAGATAATTGTAGCCTTTTTTCCTTCAAAACCTTCATGTTTTATCACAGTGAATCTAATAAAACACTTGACGTAACATAGAACTTATGAACTTATTACTATCTCTTCACTTTGTTGGAGATTTACGATTTACTGCGTGTTAGTATATAAAATTGTTTGTCCAACTCTAAACCGTAAACGAATGCATGGAAATCGAATCCATCACCGCACTCGCTAAAAACGAAAATCACTAAATGATTTGATGCGAGTTGAATGACTCAAAGCGATGTGAATTTAAAAACAATGTAGGCATTAAAATTCGAGCACGAATGAGTACCGTAAATATGTGTAAATTATCCAAACCACCGTGAAGCACCATTGCCTTTAATCGTCGTACGGTAGGTATTGTATAGAGTAATTCGGCTTAATTGTATATTTTTCGTCACGAACATGACTTAAGATATCCACAAATAAGACCTATGCCTACTCCTTAACCTAGTTACTAGTGATATGGAAGGAACTTTTTCCATACTATCCGCAGTGCTTCCTGCATTCTATCATCCTCCTACATCATAATGCAAAGACCAAAGTAAACTAACGTTTATATATTTATTTTATCCACATTTCTCTCATATGAAGCCGTGATTCTACTATCATCTAAGTAGTCACAACTTTATAATGTGGCTCGTAGAATACTGTGAACGACACTATTGAGACGGCAGACAGTATTGCTCCGTAGGTCTATCCACCATAACTTAGCTGCGTTACAATCCACCCACTTTAATTACATTTCCGTAATAAAGTTCATTTGTCAGAATAGATACTAAAATAAATATGTTTTAAATAATACTACGACAAAGAAAAGAATTGCGTGACATGTTACTTAATATTACAACGAATTATTTAATTATATTTTTTTATATATTATGATCAATGAGGTTGAGAATTTTGAAGAAAATTTACTACGCTACAACTTTACCAAAAATGCTCAAAACTTAAAAGTATAGAAACACGTGTATTTTATAGTCACTTATTTGTTTTATATGACTTAATTAATTAAAAAAAAACTAAATTAAAATACATATAGACAGAGCAGAGTGCTCGAGTCTTTTGTGACTATTAACAGAGACTGATTAATCCAGTGTATTAAGTTTTAGGGTTACTGAAGTTAGGGCTTTATTCTAAAGTAATCATACCAACTAGCATTCAATTTGTTTATTTATAATAACTCAGCAAAATAAAGTCTGGTTTGAACTCAGACCTTGTCTTAAATCTCCCACATTGCAATTTCATATTATTCATACTTGACATGATATATGAACACTGACCCCAGTGCTAGCAGAGTGAAGCATCATAAAAGGAATCAGAAGTTGGTTACTTTTATCTGCTAAGTTAAGTAATTAATACTAATTAATCTAAGTTAGAAAGTAATTGATACTATTGTCTATCTGTGAAGCATGCGTAACTGTCATCTTCTTTCTTTGTCCTATTCCGGCTGGGGGCTTGAATGAATCAGTAATTTCCTC
>DWPA01002865.1:0-15021 GCA_018251375.1 Calpodes ethlius
CATAAAAGTTTACTAACAAAATTCAAGATCGTATACAAAATTGTCACAAAACCAACCGATTCAGACGTCTAAGGAAAATCAAGTTTAACAAAACCTCAAGGGAAATAATTTACAGAAATATAAACCATATTGCTTATGAATAAGATACAAATTGGCTTAAAGCTAAATTTGTGGTACTAAACTAAGAAGGTGAGATTGTCATGAATCATTAATTTATAGTTATAAAAAAATAGTTTTATATGCAAACAGGAAATAACATCACACGGACTACTCCAAAAATATACACTGTTCTGTAGCCGCTTACCTGAAAAAAAAATCATTCTATCCATCAAAGGTCTGTAGAATTGACTCGCCGCTCGCTAGTCATCGGTGTGGACAAATCATGAAGCTAGGAGCGACATGAGACTGCGAGAGATGTGAATGTCAATGCGTTCGTGTTGATACCACGACGCGGTCCGCATACTGAGCACGCTCGACGATCAGCGCCGCAGTCGCGGAGTCACTTGACCCCACGGAAACCGGCCTTCATAAGAACAAGGTTTTCGGGGGCTCACACCAAACTACCACGACGTTTTATCGCGCATTGTCTGGGAACTTGGGTTTTGATTTACTTTGTTACAGTATTTAAATTAGTAATAGCAAGATCGTGGAGGTATGGTATGATAGTTGTAGCGGATTCATTAATATTAATGTTTAAGGTTTTAAGTTTTAGCACAAAGTTGGTTTTCTTTGTCGATCCTAATTGACCATGGAAATTTTCGACAGCAAGGGATGCGTTACCATCGAAGTAGAATAAGGAAGAAAAGAGGAAAAGTAGCATTAACAATTATACATCATTATTTTGTTATCATGTTATTTTTTTTGTAATTTATGGGTACGAAGATGATGTACTGTGATGTTTATTTAAAAAGATAAACAAGTATATTCGCGACCTTATCCATACGACCATCGTTGTCGAAGTCACTAAAAGTATCACGGACGCGTTGTCACACAAGAAAGTTGAGGGGTGAGATCAAACCCTAATAGAAATCCAGATCTGGTTTGAAGCTAAACGTTTTGATTCTGGGAATCAATAAAGAGTTTCGAATAAACGTCAAAATATAGATAATATTAAATTTACAAACGTATTAAAGAATCAGATGAACATTTATTTCCGCGTAAATTAATCATAACATTACAATACGATTGATCATAATTTAATGATTGACCAAATATTTAATATAATTATATTAATGAAAATCGTAATTGGCATTTAAAGTCATATAAATTTAATTTGCTTAAACGCAAAATAATCAGTTGGTAAGGAAATAAGGAATCACAATCGCAGACCAGATTAGTTAGTTCAGAAAAGAGTTATTGGCGGTTAATTGAATTTTACCCCGCTTCATTCAATATGCTAAGCTCGGTAATACCTGTACTGCTACGGCGTTTAGTAATTCTGTTCATTAGGAAAGCCGCAATTAAATTGAATATACGCATTACAAGGCTTCTTAACTTAACGTTTATTTGTAGTCATTGCTAGCATTACGGATAAATGCATCTAATGGCCGTTAGGTTGAATGTGCACATTTAATTTTCCACATTTTTAATCATGGAATGGTTGCAGCCGTTGCAGGCTAATTTGTTATATGGAAAACAGTTTAAGTGATGGATTTGACTAATTAACCGACTGCAGTCGAGTGCTATCGACTGCCAGGTGATGGTGGATTCATGAAGGAGTTAAAAGCCAATTCGAACGTTGGAAGATTCTAATTCCGATAAAGTTTAACGACTACTGAAATTTTCAAATTTAAACAACAACACCAATTCGCACTGGAGCAGCGTGAAGTATCTACTAGTACTCTAGACCTTCTCAGTTACTAGGGACTTTGTAGTGGGACAATAATGTGTTAGTACCCAATTTTTTACTAGCTTTAAAATTGAAACTTGAGTCTAAACTCATAATAAATTCAATACTACCAAATAAACCGTCTTTTAGCATAACTTCAAAGCTTCACTAATATAGTTCGGTACCCATGCGTGGAGTACACCTACGTGAGTTAAAACTATACACAACCTTGAATACTTAAACGATATTGACTTGTATTGTGACCGGTATTCAAAAGCGATTTGCTTATTGAATGATTCATGTTCTTATAACTGAATTATTTGTAACGTATTTTTGTTAATTTCATCCCTGATGTTCCAATTATAGTGGCTTCCCTGAATGTCTGGTTTTATTCAATGAAAAGAGCTTGGTGTTTCATTATCACCTCAGTAGTACTATGAAAATAATCTTTAAACATTTTTATATTACGACTTATTTGAACGTTGATCTCCTGAGCAGGGTCTGAGATACAATCCTGTTCACGTTTCTAACGTTCAATTAAATATGTGCTTATTAAAATTAACTATCACTTCCTTCGGTGAAGGAGAATATGAGGACACTTACACAAAGAGTCTGTAATGTTCTCAGCGGTGTATGAAACCAAGTTAAGTCAGTTCTTTCATTCTTCTGCGCGGCGTGCGTCGGAGCAGTGGTAAGGTATTTAAGGGTTTCAAAGTCCCCTTTTACTCAGGCTCACGAGAGTTAGTGGTCTCCCGGTAGAGGGGCGGACCACGCTGTTGAGCGGGGGATCTTATTACTGTCCCTTAAGCAAGCCGAAGTCTGATAATCCGCACTTGACCAGCGCGATGGACTATACCTATACCCCTTACTTGTGAGAAGAGACCCGATCTCGGCAGGGATCACCCTATATTATACGTATGTTATTTGAGTTCGTATCTTTTGCCTTTTGTCTCGTTTTGATCATGTCACGTCCGATATGAAATGGATTATAAATAAACCGACTTTTTAACGTTTTACGTTAAATGTTAGAAAAAATGTAGTGGCCGTCGTAATCGAACATAGATCTCAATAGCTCAACATCGAAACAATTTAATATAACGTAAATAAAACGTATTGGTCAATACCGACGCGGTTAATTGAAAAATTCACTGGTTAAACTCTGTTATTTCAACCATAACATAATTCATCCGGCCCGCATTAATGAGACGTTTCTAGAAACAATAAAACGGGAGCGGGCGTGTCGTATGTGCATCCGAACGTTGTAAAAAAAAGTTAGAAATTCATATTTCGAACGTCCGAAATTGTTTGTGTCAAAACTATTTTGAAATTTCACTAAAATAAACCTTATGCGATAGACGTAAGGTTGCAAGAATTAGAATGCCACACACATGGCAAGCCAACTTTTTTTTGCAAGGGCACCCTGCGCTTCGGCCCACGTAAATGGTTTTGTCACTGTAGTGTATTGATGACTAATATCTTTACAAAAGCCATTGTATTTTACGAAAATGACTAAGCAGAGATGTTTGGAGACGTTTGAAAAGCATAAAATCTGGACAGGTTTTCAAACCAGACGTAAATTAATACTGAAAGGGCTATTCAATGTAAGTTTAAAACTTAGTTAAATGTTTAGGTAAAACGCAAGTAAATCTAATGCGTTGAATTCAGACCAATAAACTGCTCTAATACTAAATGGTTGGTTGTGTAGCCTTTTATAAGAAAAGTAAATTATCCTATTATTAAATATTAAATAGTTTCTTTGGGTTTCTTCTATTTGACGGTCTAGGATTGATACCTTTTGAGGACCACAATTTGTGTAACAGATTAGTAATTATTCTCGGGTATTACATTATAACGACTACAGATAATCGTGTTCAGTTAATTCAATTAGGCAACAACAGATAATTATTTTTATCACTGTACGTAGGTACCTACTTGTCTTTCCACAATTGTACTGCGTGATACACACGTGGATTACAATCTTATATCTATATAAAAATCCCCTGACATTTTGGTCTACGATGAATTTGCAAAACTTTGGTCAAAAGATTTTACGAATAATTTAACATTGAAAAATGGCGTCTTTATAATAAGAAGTCACGTCAAATAAGATATCAACCAAACTATAGATACTGAAAGTTCGGAGATAAGTCTTTTAGGTAATTCGATAATAAAAACAAACACAGCATCCATTGAAACGTCAGAACGATTCCCAAATTCGGTGGAGTATAAAACTAAAAGTGTAAGTCGATTATACGTATTATCGTTTAACCGTACACGCTTACAGAGTGGCACATGTTATGATAATAATAATTAGCATGGCGTGTCTGTCCGCGTCGACAGCGCTCCCGAGCGTGTGGTGCGTGGGACGAGCGGCAGCGATTTTAACTCGCCTTTCATTTATTTACAGACGGATATAGAAATATTACAAATCAGTATCCGCTTTGTAAGCAATGAAAACGTTAGTTTCTCTCTTTCACACGCACAAGGAGAGAGTGAGACAAATGTGCGCACGCGCATCCATACATCGTCCTCCTACATAGTAATAGCTGTCATACGAAAAAGAGTAATTTGGTCATGGGCTACTATGATCATTTGGTTATTTTAAGGGATTGGTCATTTTCTTCGTCTCGCGTAATTAATTATCTACTTCTGTGGATTAAATAAATTATAAACACTAACAAAGAATCACGATAAATAATTAAAACATGATTAAGAATATATTCCATCATATATTTCATCAAGATGAACATCATCAGGAATATATATATGTGTGTGTATGTTTCAATATTGTAATCTTATGGAAGGGTAGAACTTTTTACTAAAACAAAATGTTTATAGGCTTTATTATAATTATAAAGCTAAAAATGTAATCTATATAATGAAATTAATTTAAATTTGAAAACCTTTAGTGTCAAATCAGTATACGAACGTAAAAATGTTTCACTAAACAAACATATGCCTAAGAATTAAAACCTAGCATCTCACATCTCAACCCAATCACCGCTTTCATATCGGACCTCTCGCTCTTACACTCGATATCGCATGACGATACCAAAGGATAAATTCCTATAAATATCCCTGCCTAGATGTTCCGTCCATGTGATATCTACTCGTACATCTTCTTAAGCCTTATGCCAATGCAATAAGGGCGAAAGTCATTTGCCGTTTAATAAAAGTACGTCGCATACACATTCGTTTTGTATACTTTTTGTGACCTATCTGTAATGATGACCTCGTAGAAAACACGATTAAACTAGGTATAGAGCTTGTACAAATGTTAATGTTTGTGGCATTATTACCGGTTACAGGCTAAAAGAAAACTCGCCGCAACATCACCCCTCGCTAAGTTTTCTCACAATAAGTTACGTACATATCCGTTGTAGAGACTTGCGATTGGTCCTCGATTTTCCTATTCGCTGCCCAATGAATATCCACCCTCAATACCTACACATTCATTGTTGTGCTGTGAACTTTCATTCATAAATCCCTATGGTATGCGCTTTAGGTGTCAGTGTGAGAATCTAATTAAAATCGTAAAATCATCTCGGCACTTGGTCCTTCGAGCCGGACCGGGTTTAACTTCTCCTTAAGGTTTCGAAACATTTGAAAGGCTCGCCAACCCTCCTCGTTCAGCCTTTACAAGCCGAGGCATAATAATAATAATCGGTTTTCCAACGAGCATCCTAACCGGTTTGCCCCGTACCACGATACGTGTTGGGAAAAAACTCCGGCCGGTATAAAATCGACCTTAATTACAGGTGCAAGAACCACCATACATAATTTAGACCTCATCGCCTCTCGTTGGACATAGTAAACAGATTGGGTGCGAGTTTGTTTGTTCATATTGCGCTATAAACAATGCAGTAATGATATATCGTAGGAGTGACCCGTTCTCACTTCGCTTTGGGAAGTAGAGTCATTACGTTTTCGTAAATCAACTTTATTTTTAAATCTTAAAGTTTTTAAAAATCTAATAAAAAATATTCGATTTATGAACATTTCTAATAGAGTTATTAAAACTTTTCAGTGATAGAACCTCTGTGGTAATTATTATCTATTTATTATTGGCAAATTTGAAAAACTTGTCTATTGACAAAGGAATATTTTATAAGTATTATGTTCCCGAATTACGCCCTAACAGACACACAGATGCTAAATATGTTTGACCTTTACATCAATATTATCATTATCACATAAAAAGTGCAAATTACAATTTTAACATTATCTTAGATAATGAACTATTACTATATTTGGGTTAGCTGGAGTAATTTATCATAAAATTAATGTTAGCTTCTGCATAAGACCTTACATTTTATTATATGAAGCGGCAGGTAGTTAGTTATATTTTTAATATGATCATGTAGCTTCTAAAGTCGATAAAACTTAAATGTCATTTCATATAAGGCAATAAACTCTTAATTTATGAGGGGACACATTCATATGGACATTAGTTCGACTTATGCTTTATATTTCATAAATATCTCATACATATCGTTGTCCTTTAAATTTATAATATTAGCATTTGGAATAGGATATTAACATCTCTCAAATAGGTTACCTTCTGAGAACATTTAAAACCTCCTTTATGGTTCTCATATCGTTTCTTAATTCGAAACTGGTTTACCAGCCATCGCCGAGTAACAATACTATATTACTAATTAATCCGTCAATAAGAAATTTACTATTCTCCGTATATTGCGCATAATAATGTCTGCCTTTTTAATTTAATCGGGTTATCCATTTAGGGATGTGCCCAAAAACGAAAGTGTAAAATTAAATTATAATGAACTCGTAGTTATGCAATTAATTAGGACATTGTGTTGGCGCGAAATTTGTGGTCGTATTTAATTTATTTAAAATACCAATTAGGTTAAAATGAATTTATAGGTTTGGTTACATTGTCGAATATTGGAAACTCGATATTATGCTTTTGGAATACTTGATGTTCGGTTATTTTTCAACATTAAATATCTTGGCTAGTAAAAATATCGTTACCTATAGTTAGAATAATATGGAAGACAAAGTTCAGGAAGAGAACAATAGAAAAAAAGTTGAAAGAGAATGATCAAAATCTGTAGAAATAATTAAAGTAATATTTTTCCTTACTGCATTGCAATAAAAAGTCTTAACGACCATGACTACTTACATCGGGTAATCGACTTGCTTGTTAAGTATACACAAGTTGTAAACCTACATGCAACCACTTTACATAACAAAAACAATACGTACAACCACACCCATATCGAAGACTACTCATTTCAAGAATTTTATTAGTCGGTAAATTGAAATATTAGTGTCGATGGTATGAGTAAATTCAGGCGTTCAAAGTTACCAAGTTAGCGCTAATTGGCTATCAACACGCAAATAACTTCGAAATTACTGCACGAACGAACGGATACTTGTTGCATATTGAAACTTTAGTTAATACGCTTTTAGTGTTCGTGCCCAAAGACATGGCGAGGTCGTTCACGTATCTGAAAAAAAAAATTACATTACATTAAAATTATTAAGACAAAAACTTTACTTGTCAATTTACTTCACACGAAAATGTATTGAAACTCCCATTCAACTTTATTAATTTAAACATCACCATAATTCTACTTAATTGTACTTAACAACGCGAAATAATCGCAGCCCTACAGACTCCGTTCAAAAGACCTCTCGAACGTAGTGCGGGTCCGGCGTTAAGAGGTCTGGCTACCGGGCATAATAGGTTGCTAACAAATGTGGTGTAAATTGGCGGGACGTGATTATTCAGATTTAAAATTTAATTTGAATTTAGAATGCTGTTGCACATTTTTTAGCAATGCGATTGTATATTGTAACTGACCAGTGGTTGAATTTGTTTTGGAGTGGACACTTTTTGCTTGAATAGTTCGTTATGCGATAGTCGTTAGTGTATTTTTATTTTATAATATTAGTCAAACGAGTGGACAGATCATTTGCTGGTAATTGACGAAAGGTTGTTATCGACATTCGTAATTTTGTCGTTAAGAAATAAGTTTTGGCCCTATGTTGCATTGAATAGTGAAATCATAGATTTAGATGTCAAATATGTGTCACATATTCAGCTAATGTTGGTAGCATGGTGGATGTTTGTCTTATACTTAACTCTTGGCAGCGTAATGTAGACTAAAGTCATCCTCCTTATTACGTGTCCTTATCTCGTTGAAATCTTGCTCTTTGCAGTTTGGTCCAACTTAAAAGTTAGGATAGTTTTGGATCTGACTACATCGCTATCATTCAAGTTAGCCATACTGATATGCCGCGAGCAAAAGCGATTCAATGTGGTTAGCATTTACTAAAGGTATATAGAAACTAAAGATTTGCTATCTGATGAGAAAAACAAAAGCGTAACTATGAGAGAAATTAAAATATTGCGGAATAACGCCGACCAAGACATCAGTGTATAAGTATAATTGTAATAAAACTTTAAAAGTATCGTATTTCCATGCATATGTTTTTGTTGATTTTATCAGTTCGCAAATGTAAACCATGACGTAGCCATCGCGGCACCAAATGGACCAGAGCTGGCTACCTGCTCCCTAACGGTCATTGGGACGGAAAAAAGAATGCCCATTGTTCCTCGACTGTTAAACTTATAATTTATCGCCCTTTGTCATAATTTTATTTTTGTTCTAACGAGGGTTCGCATAACTAGCCGAAACGGAAGTCTTAATTGTGATTGTGTGCAGCTAGTCGTAGATATCAGTCTATGCCATCAAAGTAAGCTTTACTGTGAACTAAGAGTACTGTTAAGTTAATTTTCTTTTTGAAACTAAACATTATCGTGTACATAAGGTTTCTTCAGTCCAAGCCTGTTTTCCCTGATATTTATTAGATAGAACTTCGTTGACAATCATATACTTTCTTGTGGAGGTCTCAAGACTCTGCACCTCCAGCTTCGACGAGGTCTAGTCGTGTTGCCAATTTATACTTGATTTTACTACTTCGTATATATTTACACTTAATGTAACTTAACTAATGGTCACATAATACAAATAGTTTAGGCAATTGATTTAGTTTGTTTAGAGTGACACCAGGTGGCGCTGTTACCCATTTCACTTCCCCTTCAATAAAATAACCAGGTTCATATTAGAATTAACGCCATCTTTAAAGTAAACTTCGTTAAGGGGGGAATTTTCTTAGTTCTTAACAATAGTATCTTTTTATATTTTACCTTAACCATTGTTACATTACGTGTATTGAATAATGCTTACGCAACCAATCGTTCAATGCGTCTATTTGCATTTCTCTAGAACGTTCCATCCATTTCCAATCCCACTTCAATTAGTACGCACTAAATTTAGTATCGCCTCACGAATTCAAATTGCATTCAATACTTGATCCAACGAACAAATTAATTGAAGCAATCAAAGTTTCAAGTTCCTTAATCGGTTGCATAGCCTTGTGTCATTAATTGGTCTCATTAATAGTTAGAAATTATCTTGAATCATTTATGTTTGTGGACTGTGTGGTTACTGCTGGTATGTGCACTGGGCTTTGTTGGTAACTACTTTGTTGAATGTATCTAGTGAAGTTATTAGTTAATGATTCGGTAGGTATAGACCTCAATGACATTTTGTCAAAGATTTTGTATTATTTAAACATTTACTTTTACAACTATAAAAAATTAATTCGACGAATAATTTTGTAAGCGATATTAGGAATGTTGTTTGGATCGTTGCTAAGTTTTATAATTGATAAATAGACGTGTACAGTGATTTAATGCTGTTTGACTTCATTTAGTAATATGATAAATAATACCTGCCAAGTGCGGTAAGGCCCTGATCGCTCGATGGGCGGTTGTTTTTGTCCGAGTGGACAAGATTGGCCTAGCCAGGTAAGTAATTGGCACTTGGTATTTATATTGATGGGAAAACTTTTCATTTGCACGTAGAACTCTGAGATTTGGTATTGTTAAAGTTAACATGCAGAATAAGTGCAGAAAGATATATGATATATTATTTTACGAGTACATTTATTAAAGAAAATATAATATTCAAAAATATCAATGTAAGGTCACCCTTCTAGATACATGATTAGGATCGAATTTCAACTGCAGCGCTCGTTTTGATTTAAAAGTTAATGAAAATATTTCTCGAATATGACCGTATCTAATTACAGTTTTTGTCCTATACTTCTAAACGTATTAACTTACAGCAGGTATATAACAATTTACATCATTCATTCGTGTTTAAATCCGAATCAACAACTAATAGTATGATTATAATTCCGATTGACTTCATTTATATGTGAATGTAAATTTTAATTTAAGCTGTTACTCCGGTCTTTTGTCTGTTCTGCAGTGCTATTATTTTAAATAAGTTTTTGCTCAGTACTCCCTATAAAACTCTTATATACAATACTTATTGAAGGGTCGATGGAATCCTAGATACATAATTCCAAGCACAACGCTCAGAAAATGACGACTACAAAAGACTACATGAACCAAAACGATACATCTAAAATGCATATCTTTAATTTATATCACATGTGGAAACACAAAAAGTTTTATACAGCGAGGGGCGGGCATAACTCGCGGACGGACTAGCTAATGACCCCATAAAAACACGTCAGGCATTACGAGCTGGCTAGCGCTTGCTATGACCACTTATCTCAGTCTTATGTCATTTTCTCACCAAATGACAGATGTCTTGTTAAACGTAATCTCCACCTATCCTTCATCTAATATTATGATGAATACGCCTATGTTAAAAATATTATTTAAGTTTGTTAGTATGTATGTTTGGGTTAAGTCATGCAAGCTTAATTAGAACTACTTCTTCAAAACCTACGAAAACCTATCACATTGCTTTTGTTAAGATGACAATGCAATTATGACAAGTATGACCTGATGTCTCATGAATGGCTCCAGTCGAGGGAACTCCTTAAAGTTAAAAAGCATAAATTTTAGCTTGAACTATTTTTTTTTAAATAGGCTTCATAATATGACAACATTACGGCAAGCTAGGTCTGACATAGCTCATTATCCGATGATAAAGACAAGCAACTGGCTTTTATTTATTATAAATACGATATTCAATTACACGTGAAGGCCGAGATAACATTTAAAAGCTATAATCGTGAAGTACTTTTAGTATCCGTTATTGTTATTCTCGGGTCATCCAGGGTCCTATTCATCCAGGGTCTTGTTTTCTGCAAGGTCATTACTAGGGTGGGAATTACTCGTTTAAAGTATTATATGGGGGCTTTCAATACATGAAAGACCAAATTTGACTAATAAAAACAGGTGTTTATAGTCATAGATTAAAGTCTAAAGTTATTTTGCTAAGCTATTATACATCAATAAGTAAGAAATAAAATATCTTACGTTACAAGCTACTGTGCTTAGTGCTTCGGTTCAAGCAACATTTTATTCACGTTCACACATAGTAAATGCATCTGAAACATTTTAACCAATAGCTACTAGTGCTTCATAATCTATCACGCGTTTTATAAATTTTGCAAGTTAATCTTACGAAATTTGTATCAAAATATGTGCAGTAGTGTTACAATTATCTATTTGAAACAGACAGACCCTTGTTTTATTATGCATTGATTAGTAAATAAGTTCCTAATAGATTTCTTGACATTTAACAAGTAACCAGCAATCTGAGAAATGAGAAAAAAACATCGCACGCTAATGAGTACCGACGTATCAGATACGCATAAATAATACATTATTTCCTCGACTGTACGCGCTCCATTGGCGCATGGCGTGACGGGGTATGTAATTAAATCATCGCTATTGTAACACTTAGCTATGTAAATAAAGTGTTCGCGGTGCGTTTATGAATTATAATTCGGATATCATTATTTTAAATCGTTTTGACTTTTTGCTTCGATTGTACTGTTTGTTTGTGTGGTGTGATGGTATTGTTTTTTTGATTGTGTGGGTGTGTTTTACGTTGTGGTGAATTAAAGAGGATTGGATTATTGCTAGACCTTTCATCTCGTCTCCTGGGAGTTCTGGTCATTTGCTGAAGATTTGGTGAAAATCCTACCTACCATTACTCATTTTTATAATAGTCAGTTGCTGTTTCTGCTTTTAAAGTTAACTTACAGATCATCGGAAGGGGGAGCTAAAAGAAATTAAAAGGTACTTTAAGACCGAACTCTTAATAGAAGGCTTAGGTTTTTTTAATAGCTGACAAATGAATAGACCATCAGATAATAAGTGTTGACGCATGGTAATCGGATATCAGGCAAACACCAGAGGCATTACCGATGCGATCCAAGAAAGAAAGCATTCAATGTCACAGACGGATCACAAGTTGTTTTGCGGCCGACTTAATCAACAGGGTGGTAGTTACCATTCTGGGTAACTGACTTCGCGAAAATAACATTATTTAATTTAACTTTTCTGTTATTTTCCAATACAGGCATTCTACTGATGGTATTCATACCATCGTCAAAGATGTCAATCTCTTTGACGCGACTGTCCTACTATATAAACACGTGTAAGTAATTGTAACATGAGCGTTATTTCAAATACTATGTATTTGCACTATACTATGTTTAAGTGCAAGAATTAATTTGCCACTTAGAACACTTAGGTTGAAAAGGCTAGTGCATTTGAGTGCTGTTAAGCTTAGTTTTGTTTTAATTGAAAATATGTAGATGTACGCTTAATTATTTGCAGTATACCACGTTACGTAATCAGTTGAAAGCTGTCAGTGTGGGGTCAGACCTGGTTGGAGTCGCAACGGAAGGTCCAAGTTCAGCAGTTGGTTAAGGAGGTATATAAATAGGCAGTAATATTTAAAAAAATTGGCTTTTGTTTCTCAGTGACCACTTTTGTAATACGTTTCGTATTACGTTGAGTGAGGTATTCAAGATTTTGTGCGTAAAATTTCAGGTATTTTCTGCGTTCGAAGAGAAAAATATAGTAGAGTAATATGCGGCAACAATTTAATATAATGTAATGAAGTCCTTTTCATATTCATATCTTTTTATTTGTAATTTAGACACAATCAAAACTTATCCCATTACTTAACAACATCCTGTAGATACAGTCGAGTCGAAAAATGGTTAACACAATAGAATAAATCTTACCGCTCAACAAATCTCCCGATACACTTAAAGCTATACAATTAGTTGGAACACGAGTGAGAACAGTCCAAATGTAAATGATGCATTTGTTGTCACATACCAACGTGACCCGAACCCGTAACTCGATTCCGGCGCATGCTACCGTCTCCTAATGAAATCATGTCTAAAACATCACCGAAACAATATAACCCTTAAAACAATGGATTAGAACACACAATAGATCTTACCAAATATAGATCTAGTACGCGATCGATTTATGAATGACGACCTTATTATGTTTGCATTAAAGTACGGAATCGGTTGCGTAAAAAGGAATGCAGTGAATCCGTAATTTGACACGAAACGCTCATCTATGTCAGTGCTTTCTTACGTTTTCTTGTAATGACACGTGTTCGAATGCTTTGTTGGACAGGAATGGTTCTGTAGCGAGGATATAGGAGTTATAGATAGTTAAAGAAAGGAGTAATAATCTTATAAAATTTACTTTAGTTAAAGTAAAAAGTCTAAAGATCTTTGATGAAACTTTCACGTTACAGGCAGACGTGATTATGTATTAGCAAGTTTAAACTTACTCCATACGAAAACAAGTCTGTCGAAGGTTCTTTATGCGGTTTTAAGGTAAAAGCACTTGTTCTGGATAGGTGAGACAAGTTTAGCGATACGCGGTAAAGTTAGTTACTGTAGCTTTATCAATTTCCGAACGAAGTCTGTAGGTGGCAGCACTTTTTAACAGTTTATTAGCTTTGATAGTATAGTTAGGGAGGTATTTTTCTTTGGCTACTTATTTTAAGCCTTAAATAATTATATAATTGATATCCTTAAGTAGCAAAGTTAAAACTTCATCTAATCCAGTTTCCGTGCTCATGAAAGTCGGTCGTACGTAAAATTTCACGTACATTTTGGCCTATTCAACAGGCGGGCATTTCATGAAATGGCCAATAATATGATCAGCATCACTTACATATAAAACACCTACAATGAAAATAGTGACGCTCCCTCTTCGATACGTTCCCGTCACATTTATATCTCTTGTGTGGACGGCGCCTTATAACCTTACTTTGTGCCGCAAACGCAGGAAACATCGGGTGTTCGAGGAGTAATGATGCGTCCACAACGACGCTAGTGACGCTACATTACCAGCCAATGGCTATTTGTGTCCCCCTGGCTGGCCTATTCGTGGCCGTTCTTTTTTAGATAATGAAGCATGTGCTACTGTTTGTTAAAAATGCTTAATGTTTATATAAGTACTCGTTGCTACGTCTGTTAGTGTAGTTTTAATCTCAACGACTTGAACGGTTATTAAATGAATGTAGGCGCAGTGTGGCTGAGTTTGGTTTGATCGCATGCTTTTTATGTAACTGATTAAAACGGTGATCACGTGATAATTACTGTTAATGATGTTCTTAATTATTAACCTTCCGGGGTGGTAGCATGGAATCCAACTCTTGAGTTCATTACATGCTAATAATTAATATTTATGTTCTAGTAATACCTTTACATAGAAAAATGTTTAGGAGTTATTTAAATCATCAATATCAGTCAGTCGGGAATCAGTGAAAACCGCATTCAAATCGGTTTAGCTGTGCTCGAGCTAAGTTAGGATAAACGCATAAATATTTGCGGGCGACTTGGCGGACACCTTGTGGATATGTATTGCGTGTTCTTACACTTTCTGTTGTCACTGCGGTCCAATTCATTCTTATATGTCAAAGTATAAGCCATGTGGTTTCATTTTCAAATATCTTCCATATTAATATAACGGTCATTTACAGCAGTGCAGATACATTTCCAAAACTCACTTATGTACATAAAGTTTATATTTGTTTAAGTATAAAAACATAATCCGTAAAACAGCTTTCAGAATTCCACCGATGGAAGTGACCCGTCGCGTCAAACGGTGTGGCCATTTGTAACCGAGTTCGCATTTACTGCGCGGGTTATTTCGGGATCCGTGTTTTAGTGCGCTGTAAACCAAGTTTTACTTGTCCATTCATACCGAACAGGTTGTCGTTTAATGCGCGGTGACTTACATCCTTCACGCGATTTTAATTTTATAATATCACTAGCTGAACCCTGCACGCGTTGCTACGCCAACACAAGCTGCCACGGAAATATATGAAATTAATTGGAATGGAAGT
>DWPA01002866.1:0-15021 GCA_018251375.1 Calpodes ethlius
ATGGTAAATACTTAATATATGACAACAATGTGATTGATCTATAACTGATAGCCTTGCTTTTCTACTTTATTGTATGGTATGAGGACCATTACACCATCTCTCACATATTTCGGCATTTATTCAATACTTCGTTGAAGATTTGCTGAAAGACGCAAATCAGAATAGGTGTATTCCTATAGCCTTTTTCGGTAATTTATCATTTGCTAACTTATTCAGATGGATCGTCGAATAGGTACCTATGTACTTATGGCCACAAATTCTTAATCAGAAAACCGATTTCACATACACACACAGTAGAACATATGACTGATTAATCCTAACTAGATCTTGTCTCTTTGCACTTTGGCTGGATTAAATTGTCCCACATTTGCAATTATTTGTGCAAATTCGAAAAATATTACATACCTTCTAATCATCGAAAACTATCATGTAGGCAGGGTCAACGTTTGGTAGTCGTGTCTCTTCCAGTGATATTTCACTTATTTAGTATATAGTGGTATATGCTTACGCTGACCATTGTCCTAGCCAAGAGTAGTGGGGCTGGTGGGACTGTGGGCCTTGAATTTGAAACCTTTTCCATTGGCCATTAAAGGTTTGGCTTTGAAATGTCACAGTTTCATGCGGTTTTGCGTTTTAACTTTGTAAATGAAAACGAAAGTAAGTATATTTGTGACATAGTACTTATAATGTTCTTGTAAAAAATACTTCATAGATTTTTCACTATTCGACTAAACAACTCGGTGAAAAATTAGTTTTAAAGGTTGAAAAATAAATTTTATACATTTATGTAAAACAAAGTTTCGGCATTAAGCAAATTAATTGTAATAATAATTAACCAAACCTACATAATAATTACCTACTCAATTAAATAATAAATATTCCCGACAGATAAGAGTAAAAGTATGTTATTAGCATATTTTTATTAATTTGCGAATTGACCTTTTTAATATAGATATGTTATGTCACCGCGAACTTCATTACAACAGGTGTTATGTTTTTTTATTAACTTTCTTGCGAAGAAAATATTCTTTTGCACCTTTTATCGTTAAAATAGCGTTCGTATGAAAAGAGAAAGGGCTTCCTCGACTGTTTCATCGTAAATTAGAGAACCTCTGTGGTTAAGTTTTATCCTCAACTTTCGTTACAAAATAGACTTCCACATAAGCTTTTTTCAAACTGCATTATATAAAAAAATAAATATTGTAATTTTTACTTATAAATAATAAGTACATTTCTTTCGAGCGGGCATTTTCGAAAGTGGAAATGTGTAAATACCCACAACAAAAGAGTCTAGAGATCGTACATAATGTACTTTAAAAAAATTACTTCTGTCTCCATCATTGATACAAATCACACAGCGGCAGCATATTAGAATGCTTAAATAAATTCAACAAAATCATTTTGAGGAATGGCCGCCCACTTTCTTTACAAAAGTCTTTTTTTTTTGTGAGATATGTACTACATTTATAATCAGCTGTGCTCTTCTTTGGATTATATTCCACGCATGTTTAATTGTGTTGAGGTCTGGCGATTAAGCAGGCCAGAACGTTGATGCAAGCACCGGCAAGAGTGCGTGTTACGACTATAGTCGTGTATGAACGTGTAATGTCGTGACTTAGTCAAAACGAATGATCCAAAAAGCTACCGCAATAAGATGATCACGTCTGACACTATCCTCCACATAAATTTGAGCACCAAGAGTGTCCCTGATCTAAATAATAGTTTTTTTGTTGAACCATATACCCGTCCAACCCATAGCTCTCCGTCAAGAAAAAGGAAAAAAAATAAATAAAGAACTAGTTCTCTAGTCTCCAGTCAATATGATAAGTGGTTTGGCAATTAATTCTAGTACGAAGGTGGTAACTAGCCAGGTAGTCTTTATAAACATCACCAACTTCAAAGACAATTGTTACCCACCAATTTCCAACAGGAGGTACCTTTTGCTGTAGCCTCGACCATTGTTCAACAGGATTCACCACATGGAAGATCGAATGGAAAGAGTTTCTCACACTAAAACAATTTGATGTCAATTTAACACTATTGATACAAGACTTGTGAAATGTAAAACTTAGCTAAATTTCCTCGTTTTTTTTTGTTACCCCTATTTATATATTTTAGAAACATTAATTAAAATACTATTGTCAAAACACTAATAAGCAAACCAAGTTCTTTTTCGATGTCCATAGTCAAAACTGTGAAAATAAAATTGATTACAGTTACCACTTAACCATCCGTGGGCCACCGAAGATGTTGAATTAAACTTGTAAAAAAGTGCAAACAAGTCATCACGTACAATAATTCTGATAATTTAAAAGAAAATCAATTGTTTTGCGGTTGACCCAAACAAGAAAAAAATAGTTAGCCAGACAAGTCTATCTTACTACTACCAATTCCTATAACGGGTTTGGTCAGACAAGTACGTGTCCGGATTTCTAAAGAGCTGAGTATAATAATAATTTAAATTAAAATTATAATAAATTAAACCTATTGTTATTATGATTTTATAAGTCTTATGTCTATGGCTAAATCCACAGTTTGTAACCTAATCTATTATTAAAACTATATATAATAAACAGTAAATTCGATATTGATGCAGATTATAAAAGCGACAATAAATATACTTTTAAAAATACGTCACCTCGATAACATTACTTTGAGTCTATCGTAAATAAATATGAAAAAGCTTTATATTATTTCTTGTTCTCCTACATTACAAGTATATTTTTCTAACTCTGGCAACACTGCATACGCTAGTCGTAAGTGTAAGTGAGAAGGAGATATCATGAAACGATAGAGATGAATGATAAACAGGGAGAGCTGGCCAGCGGACCGCAATATTGAAACATTTACCGCTTGTTTTCCCATTACGATTTCGATGTTATTTATACTTGTATGGTATTTTTTTTCAGAATAATTAAAGATATCATACATTTAGTAAATATGAGAAAGTATGGTATGTTAATGTTTATTTAAAAAGCTTAGAGTACTATGTAAAGAACAACTAAAATAGAATATAAATTTCAACGAGCATTTAGAACGTTGAAAATAATTAATAAAATAAAATAAAAGTATGGTTAATTGATGTTTTCTACATATTTTGAAGGCAAAATTATATTCTTTTTTATGAGCACCCTACTCCACTTTGCGCGGCAGCGGTCAGAAGGCGGAGCTTATCGGCAAACTCGCGTCGAAGCTGGCTCACTGTCAATTCGAGAGCTGCGAAGAGTACGCTCGCGTCTATTACGTAGTGTGTTTATAGTGAAGTGTATTCAGTGAACGAAGAATTTTCAAATGTCGTGAAGTGAAAGATAGTGTTGTTGTCTGAGAAGTGCTACTTCAGTGATCGATGTGATGTTAATTGTGTTAACGACCAGTGATTAAACCAAAATGTGTGCAGCACCATTGTGTGCAAAATTGATTTTTGCCACGTAGTGACGCGAACGGGTAATGATTCCTAATGTGGAGTTCGAAGCAAGATGGTTAGAGAGACTCGGCACTTGTGGGTTGGAAATTTACCCGATAACATTCGTGAAGATAAAATAAGAGAGCATTTTAAACGGTAATACTTTTTCCTTACTAAATTATCTCTTAATCTCTATTTTACTTGTTTTTATCAACGTACATGACTAATATGGCAGGAAATTTTAATTGCTACTAATATATAACAGACGACGACGTTAAAGGTTGATGTTGATGAAATTTGTTTGTAATATATGACTCTTGGTTTTATTTTAGGTAAATAACTGACGATATCTAACAAGTCTAGATTGTAGACTAGTGTTTAATTTAGCTAGCAATCATGTGTTTTATGTATTTAGTAGTATGTAAAGAATGGTAACGGTCACAATTAAGTTATCCCATTTTCGTCGATGTTCGTGAGATTGAATGTAAATTACATTCCTGCAACACAATCGGATTTTTCAAGGGTAAACAAATATAGGTTGGCTCATTAATTACAACGTCGAATTGTTTATTGATACACACGACTAAATTATTAAGCTACAAACATATAGTAGTAAATTGTTAAGTTGATATTGATACCGATTTATCTCCTACTTTATTATATTCAACTTCACGTAGTTATACAGATTAAGCAGTCACGGATTACGGGACTATAATAAATTACTCAAAGAAAAAAAATATTTCTCTTCAAAATTAGTACCATAATATTCTTTACACGATTTTTATGATCATTTATAGTAATCTACGTACATATTGCCGTAATTATAATGAAAATTATTGTAACATCGAAAACTAAATACTGTTGGAACATCGCATCAAATATTCTCTTGATCGTTTTTGTTTACCATATTTAAGTAATGAGATATATAGTGAATACCTACCCAACTTTTTGTATAAAAGTGACTGCTAGTCAGTGTTAAATGTTAACGAAGTTTTTAAAATTTACACTACTGCAATTTGTATTGCATACTTAATTAACTTGTAATCGATTTGATTGGCTACTTCGTATTCGTATACCCAATACGAGTATGTTACTGACCCGATCCGAAATGCAGTTTATCCTAAGCTACGTTCGTTCGCTAAGCTAGTTTCGTGACGATTGTCGACATACACCGGTTAAAGTTAACTACGTTATCACTATCTATAATAGAAATGCGCCGAATATGGATTCAACCGAATAAGAATGTTCGAATGTTATGTCCAAAAGGTGTCGAACCCAATGTTCGGTTCAATGTCACGCGGTAAACAGGTTCATAACTAATTACATCTTAATGTTTACATTATTCAGAATTGTAGCTTTTATGGAATGAAAAATACTTGACTCTTAGAAACCTCATTTATTCTATATGCGATGTAACAGAGGATTTAACGCACATCTTTAAGGAATACGGTCGAAACGCAGACATATACATGGATAAGTGCAGAGAAATTTTAATAGAGTGCTTCAACATCAATGATACTTCATCTGACCTTCATTCAACTGACATTATATATAGTTCAGATACTCAGATCAGTCAAATCTCGTATCAATTTTGTTAAAAAAAATCAAATATACAAAATACTAAATGTAATAGCAATAAAAAGGTTTTTAATTCTTTCTATCACTGGTTGGTAGATATCGCTTTCTTGTTAGACATTTACTTGAATTTGGCTAAAATATAGATCGTAATGGATCTTATCACGGAAATTTATTCGCAGTAAAAACAGACTATAGTAATCGTCGTCCTCCCAGTTATATCTCCGAACCAAAAATCATATCAAAGCGACGCGTTGTTTCGCCCTGAAATAAGGACAAACAAATAAACACACTTTCGCATTTATATTATGAGTGAGGATAGAAGTTGCCATACGAAACGACGTCATGATATATAAATGAATAAGAAAAAAAAATGCATTGATATCGTGAATCGAAGAATGGTTAAGTTTTGAAAAACTTATTCAATGTCATCCAACACTAAATTGTAACGTGGGTTCGTTATCGAACACTTTGGAAATCCCTATTTTAATAAATATCTATATATAAAAGTTTTATATACATTTTCTGAAATAATAAATGTCTTTGAGTTGTAGGAGTCGGAAATAATTTAAAAAAGTAAAAATAAACTTATCGTAAGTGCACTAAATCAAAAATAAATATGATTGCCGTTAACTGTGCCGAAGTTGCCTCGTGTAGCGCCAATCCCAGTATTATCATCATGTTTATCATGATATTGCGTTGTCATCGGAATTAAATCAATATGTATAATTTTGAATCCTTAGCATTTTATTTATTTGTTTTTTAAAAAATATCATTATAATTGCTTTTGATTAAGAAATACTTGAAAAAAGAAATTGCGGCTTGGAGTAATAAGTTATATTGTGTAGATATATGAACCTAAAAACAAAATGTAAGAAGCCCCACACACTGAACGCGGTGCGGTTAGAGACCTCCCCATGCCGCATTTGGTGTGAATTACCTACAGTCACGGTGTAACTTGCTTGATTGGCAATGCCAGCTGGCTCTGCTTGTCAAGACTTTTATGTCCTTTACTAGTAGTTGTAAGTAGCTTGTTATATTTATTTTTATAATAAGTATTTTCTTAATAAATTATAGGTGCAAGCAAGAAAATTTATTAGATAACAATTATCTTATACATTAACACCCAGTATTAAAAGGTTCAGTTTTTCTTTACCATGCGGGCGTCATCTGGCATGGCAATGTATCGCCTTTGATGTGCATTGTCTCATACAAACAATAAAAAAATCGGCAACTTTGCTGCACCGCGTTTGGTGTTATTTCTTATTAACTTAACCAACATAGTTGTACTACAGGACAAAAGTGTCTCATAACCGCTTATTTCTTTATTAAAACTCATAACAATTAGTTAATATATATTAACTAAACTTTTCTGCATAGTTACACCTACCTACTCTGAAATGTTTCTACTTTGTTACTAAAACCTCAAAACCGGAAACCCAACTCGCGGTAATTAGATATGACTCAGTTGCGACATATCTGAATGCGAATAATAAGACATACGCTAGCCTTACAATAGTTTATTATGTCCCCGTGATTCACTATTACGTTATTTAGTGTTCAGTGTTTAGGTATAGTTGGGATGAGACCATCGTAACTATTTCTTTACTTTAACTCAGCAGTCATTTCCAACGATTTGTGATTCGGTTGTCACTAAATAAATGGTTTATTTAAACAATCATTATAGGCTACATTTTACTGCGAATAAACATCTAATTTCTGTGGAAAGATCCATTACGATGTATATTTTAACAAAATTATCTCACTTAAAGGAAATAACAACCTTTTTATTGCTGTTGTTTCCTCACACACGTGCAAAGTTATGGGGAACATCTAGTTAGGAATATGTGGAAGTGTGGAAAGGAAGGTTATGAAGTACATTACTATAAAATAATACATTACATCGAGCAGCTTTCCAATTTCTATATCTAATTTATTAAGCTTATCAGTTGATCACACTAACCGTGAAATGATATTGTACTCACTATAATATTCCAACCTGTCAGGGGTTTGTACGCGTGGCAATTAACGCATTTATTTGGCTGGATTTTTAAATAGCGATCTACTGTATTCAATAAGAAGCAATTAACGATTTCGACTTGTTCATGACGACCGCGTTTGTGAATACTGTCAAGCAAGCTCAATTAAAAATCAACATGATTTGTTTTCATTATTCCATTTTTTACCCAGTTAGCTTACGTAAAGTTTCAAATAATTCCATGCAGTTGTTTTGTGTGATATTTCCTGGTAGTAAAGGTCGTATCCCTAAATAATTATGTATTTTTTTCAGGAGAGATATTTTGAATAATTATTTTTGTGTTTTACTACTCAGCACCGAGAGATAGTATTTCAATGTTTTAGTATATCGTCATCATTAGTTCCAACATCGTAATGTATCTATTCGATAGTGCGTGGACGATAAAGGCGATGTCTTATTTATGCGACCGCATACGCAGGAGTTAAGAGATTATGGAACGTTTAATGGATAAACATGTTCCATGTTGTACAAGACTAACACACATTTTTTTTTATAATGTACGATTATATTTTATACATCGGTGTCATATTTATTTATAAATTGTATTCATTTAAGTGCATTAACTGTTCTCCGTGTTTAGGATGGCACGTAAACCGTCACTCCAGTTGCTATCATTAAAAAAAGTTGTCGTTAAAAAAACTTCCGATATTTTGTCTATAATTATGATGATGCTGACAAAACTAATATGGTAGAGATTTTTTATACATTTTTCGATATCAGGTAAGCCGAACTTACACTAAATACATCCTGATAGTATCTTTAGATAAAAGATAAATCAGGTCTCTAAGGCTGAAAACTTTGGAAACGAAATGAAAAGCTGTACATTTTACGATATTCAAGGTAAAAATATTGCAGTTGCTAAATTTTATGTTTTACGTATTTACGAATTCATGCATTTTATATATTTATGGGATGATTGTTTAATTCTAAGTACCGTTATATTCGAAGCAGAACGAAGTGTATTTGAATGTATACTTAACTCATGATTAAGAAACCATAGAAGAGAGCAATGACGTGCGTAGCCATTTACCGCCCGATCGTTTGCGAACTCCTACCTATCTCGAGACATATATGAAGTCGCTGTCGTATATGAAGTACATCCATAGCTAACAAGTTATAGCATAACCATAACATATTACTCATTACGATATAGAACAGGTATCTTTATACCGTTATTTAGTCTTAGCTTGTTCGTACTCGATGCCACTACTATTGTCTTTTCTGGGGCCAAGCACGAACTGGCGTAGTTGTGCATATGTTATTTTAAAGCGCATCGACGTCGCGGCTTAATTCGACATTAAGCCATTCGTACAGTCGTTAACCTCGAGATAAAAGTCAGTAAACCAAAAAAAAAATTGCATTTCAAATGTTGCCTTATTTATAAGAAAATAATTTATTATTGTGAAGGAAAATTGCCTTAAGTGATATCGATATATATAACCGGTACATAGTTTTTAAAATATTATGGTTTATTTTACTTAAATTATACCGAAACAGGTAAATCGAATAATGCAATAGATATAAGAAAGAGTTGCCCCCACCGCATTCTGCGACGACCGACGTCGCGCTCCAAAAACATCATGGCGGGGACGGCGTTACTGTGGGGTCGTCGAACTCTGGCAAAAATATACTGTCGTCGTGAAGATAACAGATAGTCAGATTCGTTTCATTCAGCCGTAGTTAGATACCCACGCACATCAAGGGACACGACATATAACTTAGAAATAATTAATAATTTCTCTTGTATTTTTCAGAATCTATACAATATTAAATTGTCAATATACTATTAAAATCGATACCGATTAAATGTGCTTTTGAAGACTAAGAAAATGTTTTTAAATTTTACCCTTAAAAGTTACGATATATTCTGGAAAACTTGTATAAAAAAATCTCAATAAGGGAATAATTTTATGTTATTTATACTTTTTCAATACAAGTAAATTTTTAAAGTCACCCAGTAAAATCGGAATAGTTTCTTGACGGGCACCCTCTCCTCTCAAGTAGGCATGAAACATTTTTTCTTTTACTCAATTGTCTGGAATTTTTCTAAGATTTTATGGGTTTGCAGAGACACTCGATTTAGGAAAGGACATCGACCTCTTCCCTTCCAACTAAATGTTAGGTATTGGACGTGCGTAAAAAAACGGTGGGTAGAATATATAATTATCACCGCTAGATGGGATTATTAGTTATTTTGCAACTCCGAATTCTAACAAAAAAACTCCACTTGTAAAGGATGTGGCCACATTCTCTCCACGATTATAAATTTATCAAAAAAAAAAATTAATACGCATGTTAACTTTTTTACCGTTTTTATTTAAATAATAATATAAAAGTGAACAATTACTAAATTATCATTGATTTTTAAGCTGCCACTCCACGCTACTTAACACCCATGTCGAGCGATCTAGTTTGAAAGGTCTAAAATAATTTTCCGTGGAATTAAAATTTAAGCAATCTATTTTGATATGATAGTTAATTTATGTCAAGTAATGTTAATAATATTAAATATCTATAAGTAATAAATTAAAAAATGTTATAAAATGAGTTTCTAAAAGTCTTTCAGTGGCACAAAATAAATGCTCGCGCGCATAGTACGTTACTAAAATGATGCTATTTTCACCCCAGACTTATATACAAATATTCTTTAATATTGTTGTTTTATGTTTATAATTTTCTTTTTGAACTAAAATATTAATCATTACTTTTAAAAATGGGTCAGACACTTTGATTTGGTGTTCTATTTTAGTACCTCTCGCTTTTACAGAATAGCAAAATATAAATTATTGTAATCACATATATTTATATTTTAGTTGGGTCACAACTCTATCCACATTTCGAACCTGTTCATTTTCACGAGTCATCATCATTTATAAGATTATCTTACGACAGATGAGTATTATTTTTTTAGTCAGTTATAATAATTAAATAAAAAAAGTAGCTTCGACTTTTATATATTTCACTTATTAAAATATTGTTATTATTTCGATTTCGAAATTTCGTACGTTAGTTGTACTGTATACAAGAAAAGATAGAAGATATTAATTTAAAACGCTAAAATTTGGAAAACTATTAGTACTTAAATTTGATATACTTTTTTAAATTTCTACATGAATTTGTTTTTGAATATGTTTATCGACATTTTCAAAACTTATTCACTATTCTATATCGTATAGAATAAAGCTATATTCATTATTTCACTATTCACTGTCCTAATTTATCGGGTTATATTTTATTGAACGCTGTCGTTTCCGAGGCACTTCCACTAAAACATCGCAGTTGAGCCATTGTAAATATTATATGATAATAAATTATGTCAAATATGTATATACTTGAAATATGTATTTTCTTGGTAATCGGTTTAACGATTTCGTCAAATATTTGCAATTTACATCGATAGTGTTTGTTTTTTTTTTAAACAAATCGATCGATTACACTTCTAAAAATTTCATTTCCAAAGGTTTCATTTTCTAAAACATTCGTTTTGAAAATTGAGCTTGTGTCCTCTTGTGTGAACTTGAGTCTAGGAGACTATAATATACAATTCATTCTATTTGATTTGATCGACGCCAGTTCGCGATCAGATCAAGTAGGTATCAACCTACTTGACGTTTATTAATATTTAAATATAAATGCTAGAATTAGTTTTTATAGATGGTTTGTCCGCTCAGCCTTGTATTATACAAAGTATGTGTTGAATTATTATAGTTTTTACCACATACCAAGCAAAGGTCGGTCTTCCAGATAATGAGTTATTGATTAGATAAGCTGGTAGAATAACGAATTTATACGAATTATAAGTCATAACATACAGGTGTTCCGAATCTGGCACATTAAGATTTTTAATAATTGCACACGGAAAATTCTGGAGTTTACCCGGATTCCCCGTTATTTTGACATCCCTAACTCAACTACCATCCTATAGTGAAATTAATATAATTGAAAACTGGAAAATTAATGTGAAATAATAAAGTTATGAACATTATAGTGCTCATTTACAGCGAAAGTAGGTGGACAAGTCTAACTAGGCTAGTCAATAGGGAAGGCAGCATGCACATGAATAGAATATTACTCTTGTGCAGTAATTAAATTAATCACTAAACAAAAAATATTCATATTTATTGATAGGTATTTTTATTTGTGCTTATGGCAATAGAACTATAATATATAATTTACGTTATACTAATTACCGTAAATATTTAATTAAATATTATATTTTAATCTCTTAAACCCTGGTAATACTAGCAATAGACTACATGATAACAAACTTACGAAAAAGTACCTGAACAACTAGGTACTCAGTGTTTGACCATATTTTTTTTCTTATAATGAATGGAAGTCCAAAACGACAAAGAAACCTTGAGTATTATGTAATACTAAAAACTATAAAATTAATAATAAACAATTACGTTATGTCACACATTATATTACCAATTTGAGGTAATATTGTAATAAACAGTGTTCGTCTACATTTTACTGGCAAGTGGCAACTAAGCGACATTCAACATTAACACGATTCGGTTCGCCTTGGTCGACTCGTTTGTGAAGTGGTGCCCGAGGCGGCGCGGTGGTGCGGTGCGGTGCGGCGAGGCGCGGCGAGAAGTCTGGCAACGTCGCATATTTTATTCGTACGAGAATTGAGGCGTTTCGTACTCGTATACCTAGTGTAGTTATTCGTATCTACCTATTGTATACGTACCTACATGACTTGAATGTTCATTCTGCGAGCTTGGCAGGTCACTGAATAAATATTACTAGCTTGATCTTCGATTCAGAGATAGTAAGTAATGTTTTAGAAATTAAATAGGTATACATTTTATAACTGTTGCTTGTGGTACATTTTACTAATCAAACGTCACATTTCGTGTTTATATAATCTATACACTGAGCTAATAATTATAAATTGGATATGTACACTAAATATCAAGTATTTTTGAGTGATCTATAAATCAATGTTGTATTGGTACGAGTATATCGTTTTATATTATGTGCTAGAAATAAACGAATTCAATAACTTTGTCTAAATAAAATAACGTGCCCTCATTAATTTATTGTAAAAAGCAGTTTTCCAAAAAAATCTGTAGGCGCATGTGAGTTTTTAAAATGTTATTGCCATGGCTAGTGGCAAAATAGACAAGTTATTGGGATTATTCATTTTCAGAACAATACATTCTCGAATCATTAAATGTGAGCAAGTTAGTATTTTGAACTTTATAAAGCTTGACATTAACTTTGATATTTTGTTTTAAATGTCGAGATGTCTGATAATCGGATGTTATTTAAATGAACCTCACGACTTGAACCGAAAAATTTAAATTGTTTGTGTGCACATTGCATTTATTTCAATACGACAATCTTATTGTCAATATGATTGTAAATATATATTAATGAGCCTTATTGGAGTGAATTGCTTAAGACACTTGAAAATATTATAAAAAAAGTATTTAAATATTGTACATAAGTCGAATTATAAATAACAAAATCTGTTGCCTGTTAATGAATCAATTGGATCGTAAAAATGAAGCACTGAAGTAAATTAAAGTGAATCATAATAACCGAATAATTGGTCAGTAGACTCATTAAATGAACAATTACGAGTGGGTAGCTAACAGTTTTACCAGAAAGCCATTATAACATAATTTAAAGGCCTGTCTAACTCAACATTATAATTGATCTATTGATCCAATAACTGGAACTAGAGTGAAATTCCATAATCCAAAATTTTATTCTATACTTGAATGAATGATCTTATCAGTCAGAATGACGAAATAGAAAATATTCCATCTTTTAGTGAGTTTTTGTTATAATTTTTCTATCTGTATACAAAAGATATATAGTGAGTAACTGAGTACTCATAGTATAATAATATACGCTATCCTTAATCGTGAAACCGTGTTATATATTTTTACAAAACGTTGCAGGTTTTTGTCTTAGACTCTCCCACTCGGACTTCAACTACTTTTATACTTTACTCTACTCTACTTTAGTTTGTTATTATTATGATCTACTCATGTAGTAGCGACGATAAAACGTCTCCACAACGTCGATAACTTCATCTTTGCCTAATATAATATTTTAGCTTATTAGGCTTTCTGAGTTAAGCCGCGTACGATATGTGACGAACAAGAAATCTAAAAACACTAGACGTCTTTATGTGATATTTGTATGTTCTGACGGAATCACAAAATGGCACGAACGACAGATGAAAACATTGAGGTAACGAGCAGTACTATTTGTTTCATGTTTTTATGTAAGAAATACATCTATTATAGACATATGACTACACAAATTGTTATTTTGTCAACCTGTGTGATTAGATCATCACTATTTGGGATTTGATTAAATTGCGGTTTTAGTTATACCCGTGCTACACATGCATTCCATTCCACTTAATACAAATACGCACTTCAGTATACGCATTGCTAAGCTTATACCGATACGTTAAAATATTAAGTCTTTTAAATACATGCTGGTTGATAAACTGATTGCATTTACTATTATTATAAGGCATAATTATATAGTATAACAAAAAATTATATCATTCAGGGGTTATATAAAATGATTCAAGACATTACAGTAAGTAACGCTGGAAAGCTACTTATACATGTCCTGTATCTGTTGTAACATTATTATGCAACCAACCTTTGGCGACAGTGAGTGTAGCACCCCGTGCAGCAGTATGTTCGGCCCCTCCCACAACCCTCGCTGTATCGACCTGCGCAGGCAACCCGGGCCGCCGCTGGCTGGCTGGGCGACCGACCCGACCGGATTGAACCCTTGCCCCTCTCCCTCGCACCCCCGTACCCCGCGGACCCCCGACCGTTTCATCCAATTCGACTCTTAGGTGCCGCATTATCCCCCTGCCTACGTAAGAATATGTATTATGTGATGTCCCACGTAATGCTATGTATAGACATGTTGGAATTTATAAAGTTATTACTCGATTGCTAAATTGCTATGTTATGAAACTAGCTTATCGCAAGGTTAATGATAATTAGTTTTCTGTTCTCAAAGCATATTAGTTATGTGGTCGATCATAATTTAATTTCAAATTAAAAACTACCTAGTATCCTCATGTCATCTAGTTGCTGAAGATGGTGAATGTGGAAGAGTCATTGCGTATGTCCTCAATATGTTCTTCAGTTGTGGAAATAAATTAACCTAATAGACCTCTCTTAAATATCCCATCTTAAATATTATACGAAAAATTCCAAATTTTGTTTCTTCGATAAAATATATTATCACTCTAATCCTTTAATTAATAAACATAAATCTTTCAATTAAAAATCTCGTATTAACGTAAAGCAATATCTTTTCATAGATCAAGGGCGTTAAAAAAATAATATAACTTTATACACAATATGAATACGAAATTAATGAAAAGACTGGTCTTAAAAATTACAAATCTTTATTTGGTTGGTTGTCATCATATATGCAAATAACTAATTTCCTACATTTTATTTATAATAATAATCGTTACACAGCAAAAAACATCACATGTACAATTTTTTATGCTTAACTTTAGACCAACGTCATATTCAGAATCGAAAGCGACTAGGCTTTTTAAAAAATGGAGATAGGTAGGAAGGTTGCGTCAGTTTGCGGCCACGCTCTAATAGCTAACTTTTCTTTAATTGAAAATAATAACATTTTGTAATGAAATAAAACTAGAGAATGTGGTTTAATTGAGTTTTGAATAATGTGATATTAATAATGTAGCATATTCACGACGAAATGCAATGGTTTATTTCATACTAGATGTTGCCTGCGGCTTCGCTGTGAAAAAAAGAATAGCAATAAAAAAGTTATCCTTCCTTTTTATCATTGGTTTGCTATGTAACATTTTCTTTCATTGCTGAATTATCCATCATACTGGATCTTTCCACAGAATTGAGATCTTGTCGTCCTTCCACCTATCTCCAAACCAAAAATCACACCATACCGACGCTCTCTTGCCTTGCGAAACAAGGACAAACAAACTCGTATTCCAAATCTTGACTATATT
>DWPA01002867.1:0-15018 GCA_018251375.1 Calpodes ethlius
TTTTCATCTTAATACAATAATTTTCTGTAAAATTACGTGTTTAGACATACGTTTAGAAACAGTATTGTTAATGAATAAAAACACAAGTCATGCGACCGATAGATTAGTGTCAGATCGTTTGACGAAATTGCTCTATAGTGAGGTCATACACGTAAGTATTTTGCTAAAATATAATTTTGCTTGGTGATAGGGCTGTGCGTAAGGATTATATTATCAATATTATTAAATTATTTTTACAATGCTATTACTATCTTTCTGAGAAGCCTACTTGACTCGCTACTACTCTTTCTTGTATCGCCGATCAACTATCTAGACACGTTTTAGCTTAGAAGCTTGAGAACGAATACATTTTTTCTCTTCTTTTCTTTCACATCTGACAACGTGCGTTCCCTTTGTCTTACTGAAGTCCACGATCAACGATAATCAATGTTTATATTTTCTCCTAATGTCAATAAACAAAGTTGTATAACAAAAAATATGATGTAACAATTTTGACGCCAACATATTTCTTTTGTTTACAATAGAATTCGTTCCGGTTTCGCAAGGGCCCTACATTCTGTCCTATAATGTGATGGTTTACGAGGTGTTGAAAGGAACGGCGACGCGAGATTATAGCTACAAGTGTTTGTTTTACGGTGGGAACTGAGGGCTTTGGAAAATATTCTCTTTACGCTCTTAAGGTTTATTAGATGCGTAAATTTGGTTTTATAGGGACGTTTAAATTGCTCTATTGTGGCTAGTGGATTGCGACTGTTCGTATATTTTTTCGCACTGAATTAATCGTGAGTGTAAGAACGTATCTAACATGGCCAAGACTATTTGAAGTGATTAAAATTATTGTATATACGTGTAAGAATACTGAAGTATAAGCTGTGTTAATGTATTTATACTGTATTTGTATATGTTGATTCCAATTTCAAACTTTTTTTTTTAATTTGCTTTGAATTTCAAACTGTGTTTTTTTTTTGTAATTCCGTTTTTATTTTGAATTTAAATTTGATATTATATCAATTATTTTGTCTTTTACAGGTAAGTCGACTTGAAGTACGAAGTACATGTATAAGTAATGGGGTAAGTTTTTAACGGTTTTTTTAAACCAATCTATATTACTTGTGAAATTTTAAATAATTCTATAAATGTATTAACAAAATCCATATCTTGCTGTAGCCATGTGTGTACGTACACTCAGATATCACTATTAGAACAAATTACTAACACTATTTTTATTTACACTGACCATAATTCTATTTATACGCATAACGCACGTACTCACGTAAAATACCCTTTGGGAGCTTTAACCGCGCAACGATTCCCTTAAACACGCTCCAGAATTAACCTGGAATGACACTTTAACAACATTCATTCTAAAATCATTCACTGACCTTTAAGTATAGAGGCATAGAATCTAAATTCGATTGCATTACACACGACAGTATTGTGCAAACCCTCATGATGGGTCTAGCAAATTCACAGAGGACAGCTTACAAAGCTTATGTATGCAAAGGAATTTACTTTGTGTCGAATCCAGTTGTTAAGCATATTTAACCGTCTTCACAGGTTGGAATGATACAAAACTACAAACAGTGCTATCTATAAAAGGAATTCAATTGCATAAACAGTTGTATCTACATAGTTTTTAAATATTGTGACGTGGTATGTAGTTTGGCTGTTGTTAATATAAAATTTAACCTTTTATAAGTATTGTATAAAGTCCTTGGTAGGCAAAGTATTGGTGACGCCAATGGTGCTATTGGACAGCGATAACCGCTTACTGTTGATCTATGTACTTAAAAATCTTTATTATAATTATGTATCTTAAAATATTTATAGTCAAATGGTATTAAATATGACTGCAGTCCTTTTGATATTATTGTTACTAATTTTCTACTTAATCTCTTATGCCTATACTCTATATAGACCCAAACTTGATTACTTTTTTCTAGCACATAATTACAATGCAAATTTATTTGCTAAAATATTTACATAACAACACTTACAAAATCCTGTTTGTTTTGTACCAAAATAGTATTGTGATACATTATTATAGATTAAAGAACTGTATACGCCAGCCAGATCTATTACTTAATTAGTGATCTCTTCCAGACAACATTACATACTATACTGGAATATGGATTAATGTCGTCAAAGTTCACTAAATGAATAGTAACGTTATATATTATATACCTATATATGAGATCATTCAAATTAACCCTATATGTGCCAAGGAGAAGGTAATGCTTCCTGCCAATTATACCAATATACAGAACTGATAAATAATTATTGTAATAGTAGGTATTCGTGTGTATTTTCGTTGCACGAACGTTCTTCCCATAAAGGCGTTTCAGTTTATTTATGATTCGATGTCCGTACAACTCTGTTGATTTACATTCCCTTATGGCGTTTCGCGATTTTGTGCGATAGCGAAGCGGCTAATTTAAATGGGATTTAAATTTACCGCAACTGGATGTAGAATGGATATCTGCTTCCTATTAGGGAGAGTTTCTGCCATTTGAAAGTGTAAAATCTTGCTTTATTGCTTCACAAATCACAGTTCGCTGTCCTTTTGATCATTCGATGTCGGTTTGATCAGTTTTATTCATCCATTTATGAATGAATGATTCAATCAAATTGCTAAGTTTGCTCTTCGTTCAGTTATTTATTACCGCAATTAGTCTGCGAAACGAAGGTAGCGTAACTGCATTATGCTGTTAAAGAAATATAGATTATACGAGAAGTACTTCTTGCTACTACTTCTGGCGTAGGTTAAAATAGCTTTTTACAAATGGGGATACGAAAAGTAATCAATTACTTTCAAAATTAGACAAGATGGCGGACGGTATGGTTTTAAAAGACGGACATAGATATGCGTAATTGATTAATTAACAGATTTATTTCATTACCTATGTTACTTTTAGCAACATTTCACTCAGAAAAGATATAATATTAATTTGTAGAACACGAGTGTGAACACTTATGTATTAAGAATCGATTAAGGCAAGAAAAAACGCTATGATAGACGAATATATACAATATAGTTAGTAGTAGATCAGTTTAAACACAGGGAAAAAAACAGGACACATTTGCTTAAAATTATTCTGTTCATAATCACAATTCAGTGCTGTCCCCGCAATAATATAGCACAAAACAGGCAATGTATTGTATCCAAAAATCTCATCTTGTAATAATAGTTATGATATTAAGCTTCTGTTGTCGTGCAAACATTTTACATATTTTATATATTTTTCGCAGCTACAGTAATTTATGAAGTGATGTCATATAAATTATTTCCGCCATGGCGCCAGGTGAAGGTCGTAATTATATTGTCAAGTTCATATTTTTAAACTAAGAATTTGTGAACTGCGTTAAATCCTTTTTCGTTTACAAAAATATTTATTTTCTTCCGCGTTTAATGTAAGTTTTTGTTAAACTAATATTTGGTTTATGTGTACTTATTTCTGCGTTCGTGTACAAATAAAAAATAATTTCAGGTTAAATCTTTGTAAGCGTGTGTACCTGTAAATAAAAGTAATTTATTCGTAAGTGTACATATTCGTTCTTTAATTACTCATCAACTCGTTCTACTATGGCAACGTTACAGTAATTTCATGCTACTGAGTGTACGTTAAACAATTCAATCTTTTAACGCGCCCACAACGTCGGTGAAAACTGGTGACCTTGCTCTCAGTTCTCCTGAGTCACACGACTAGCAATTACGTATCGTAATAGATTTACAAGTAAATCCTAGTTCCACTTTCAGCGATTAACGAAAATTGGCATAATTTTAAAAAAGAAACAATATTTTCTTCCCATTCCTTTTGAAGTTAAACAGCAGTATTTGATTTGATTTAGTACGTACAAAGCAGTAATTATAGCATTCTTAATGTGTGTATACAAATAAAAAAAATAAAATCCAGAAAATAATAATTCCCACTTATAGAAAAAGTTATTAAACTTGACATAAAAAAGGAGAATATTATGAAACAGTTAATGAATCCGATTATACTTGTACACCCACTACCTACACTACGATGGAATACCTTTGCATTTTTATTAATCTAGACGTCTCTATAATATTAATAATCTTTTTAAATTTTCCACTACCTACATAAACGCTACATACAGAGCAACCTTAATGTAAACAAGGATGTAAAACAGATGTTAGTCAACAGTTTATTACTCTGTATTACTTAATAGCTCAACTCTTATCGTAGTGGATGACGCATGTAACGGTTGGCGCAAAAACATTGTCTGACAGACTTGGTGGCGCAATCGCGTTAGTAACTCCTTTGATTTGCGAAGCTATTAGCAGATTGATTGGCTCTGAACCTTTTTTATTGAGCTCTTTGATGTCTTAGTACGACTTGTTATTTGTTAAAGGTTTATTGTTAATACATTTTATCACCTGGGTGATTTAGTTAATAAAATCATTTATTACTATGTAATAATTACGTGCATACATAATGTAGGCGAAGTCTTGTTAATTGAATTGGATTTCTATTCGTTATGGAATGAGTTTTCTGTATAGACTTACTGACTTTCATTTAAATATGTTTAAATTAGGTTAGGTTAAGCTAGAAAAGTTTTTGATATATCGATTATTTCCTAGTTCGTCGATAAGTATCACGTTGCGTGCAAATTACATAAATGTTCATAAGTTTTACTTCTCAGCTTTTGCCATGGATGTCATGATTCTTGATAATGCAAGTAGGTAATTTGTATTGTTCTAAAAGTAATTTTGTGGTGATAGTAAAGTTAATCGAATTAATATTGTACATGATAATATGATAAATAATTTCGAATACTAATCACTCTCACACGTGTATGTGAGTGTGTGTATGAGACTACGCACATATTAACGAAAAACTAAAGTTTACGAATCTGTTTTTCATTTAATTTGCACATTAGTACAACTTTGATACGACCCCACTGTAATAACAAGAAAATGAAAACTGTCAAATTAAATCTTTACGTGAACCATTTAACAATTAATCGTAGTAAATCTCTTTTCATAAATATTGTACTAAATATAAATCAGTTTTTATTCAAATATTTCAAATAACTTGATATTCAATATCAGTCTAAGATAATTTATAACTAGGTCGATATTTTATTGTGTCGAAACTCACAATGAAATCATTTCGCTATTGTGAGTGGTCACGGAACAATAGCGCATTTGGTGGAAAAGGTTCGTAGTGTAATTATGAAATCATTTCGTTTCAACTTACTATTTTATTGCAATATTTGTTTGAGAGATATAAACTATTTGAGTATGTCATAAAAGTATTTAGTTAGTCGGTTATGCTCTGGAATAGGAGATGATTAAAACGACTAAAGAAAAGATCTGAGAACCCTTTATGACTTGAGTCCTGATCCTTTGCTTGGGAGAAAAGACTGTCAATCTCTTTTTATTACTGCTACTAATTTTCAGTTAATATAAATCGTTCAATGATACACGAAATCACTGTTGGCAGTACTGTACTTTAGATTAACTGCATATTATAGCATGTGGATATTATTTTCTTTTACTATTCGTCCTGCAGTTTATATTTGTAGCACATATGCGTTTTGTTGAACTGTAAGCATATTGTGGATTACGTTAAAACTTAAATACACTATTATAATCCCCTCAAAGTCAATCAACTTTAATCACTCTAACTTATTTAGAAGCAGTATCGTAATATGCAAAACGTGTGATATTGTTACAGGCAATTATATGATATTAATATGCTAACCCGATATGTAGGTACTACAAATTTTATCAATTTACAATTGTTAATGATTGATGCGCCATCTGTAGATCAGGACACAAATGTCAGTGTATCGGCCTCTGAACAAGATCATAAACTTTAAGGAAATAATTGATTTATGTCTTTGTTGATGTTACGAATTGTATTTATAAGTTTGTTATATAGTTCGATGTGCTGTTTCATAGTTTTCTTGACTCGATTTTAAACGAAGTCAAGTCCAGTGAAATATTTATATATTAAAGTTACGAGTTCATTATAAGATAAAATGGAGACTGCTAGCAGCAAAATTTGATCTACGCTTTGATACTCCAGCAGACTTACGAATCGTAATGGAAGTTGCCTGTTATCGTTAACATATAGAAGGCTTTAAAGGACAGTTAGGTGTATTATCGAAATGAAGATAGACTTGAGTTATTTTCTGAATATTCCGTTTTGAAACATCATCGAAGCAAGCTGCAAAATTGATTATTGGGTAAGCGAATTAAGGAAATCGGAAAATAACACAATACTAGGTTCTTGTGGGTTATCATACAGAAATTCTAACAATAGCTAAAGTGGAGTACCTATAGATAAAAAATTTGAATAACTGTGACAGTTTGCATATCATAAGTGTGTTCGATATCAGATCTGTGTCAAGTATTATGACATCAATGTTTGATAATTAATATTGATTTTAGTGTTACATACATCCGATGATAATACTTAGCATAGCCCGGCCTCGTAGCCTAGTTGGTAGTGACCCTGCCTGCGAAGCGAGCGTTCCTGGGTTCGATTCCCGGCCGGAGCAGATATTAATGTGACAGATAAATATTTGTTCTCGGGTCATGGGTGCTAGTGACTTGTTATTTGTGTTGTCCATGCCACCCGCGGTACAGGGAATCCTACTGCGGGGTATGACTGTGATAGCGTTTATTTATTAGCGTTTATTTATAGGGTTACTGTGCGTCTATCTGTGTAAAGTTTATATTTTAATTAAGATTTTAATTTGATACGCTTTAAAAGTTGCTTAACGCTCTCATGGACGGACGAATGCCAACTTTATGAGCTAATTAAAAAACCCAACTCAACCGTATATGTGACATACAAAATAATTATTACTTGTTATTAGGGACAAATTATTTTATATTGTTAAATTGCTTAAATGCTTAAATAATGTACAAAAGAAATTACATCAATAAGACTCTAATCTAAGTCCTGAGTTTATTATTAATATGGAAACTTAAGTCAATTAATTTTCAATAGGAAACGAAATCATTTATCGAACACATTTACAATGTGAAACCTTATCTAATGCGACTACAAATAAAATTAAAAAGATATTTTCAGTTATTTTTATATATTAAGCTATTATAAGTCTACTTTGCAACAATCCGCGATTAAAATGCATGACGTCATATACTTTAAAACATGTGTGGTACCTCCCTCCGTCCCACAAAGAAAAGCATGCACTACAATAAATTAAATTATATACCAACACACATACCACCACCTAATAATAGCTTATTAACAATGGATTTCCGCAAAGTAACGCCTGATACTATTTTACACCTTTTTTCTATATAATTCCATCAGTTGCTTCAACAAACAATTCTATTTCTCATACTATTCGTAGATATCTGCTGTGATTAATCTCAACAGAAGTTTACGCCAAAGACGTAACTAGGCACCTTGCTTGATCCTCAAATCAACATTAAATGCAACTCGGCACTCAAGTCTAAATGGTTCAAAGATGTTAATACGAGATTGTGATGCCACGACCTCAGGATAATCCGACAAAATCTCGAGATGTGCGCAATTCCTCTGTTCTTGCGAGTTGTCGTTTCGTTAATATGTATGAGGTGTGAGCAAGATAGCGTGTAAACGCCAATTCTCAGTGCAGTGTTATGAGTGACCCTTGTCAGCGAATGTAGACCTTTTCAGGATAGATGGCACGCGTCAGATTCGGGACCAAAATAAATCTGGAGACCCCTATACGTCTTTGGAGATGTGGTTAGGAAAGGAGTCTCGTTAATATGTATGAGATGGAGGAAGACAATGGATGAGGTCAGCGGTAACGAGCGTAAATATTTTCGGTGACAACTTATTTAAGGTCCTCGTTTTCACACCTAGCAAAAGACGGTTTGACCTTCTTTGGAAGTTTGGAACAATGTTCGCTTGATTCAGTTTCATTAAAAATAACTACCTTGCTCGCTTTACGCTTGTTTACTTTGCTTTGTTTGTTTAAATATGAATTCATTTTCATAATTGTCAGTTAATTAAATACATATTTGAGGATAACATAGTGATTAGTAACAGAATTCAATGAAAATTAAAAAATAATAGGAATAAGCTTTAAAATTATAACTGTATAATCTAGAAGTGTGTATATTTTATATACTATCCAATTATCCAATTTATTTTTCGGGTAAAAGTAATGCTACAAAATATAAACTTAAATTCTATTATAGTTTAATTGTGATAGTTCATTGCCCAGAGGTGGAGCGCTTCGAGGCGACTGTATAAGACATGAAGGCAATTTATTTCATGTAACATGTTTAAGGATAAGTTTCATTTTACAGGCGGGTTAGTGACCTTTCAGCTAACAAGGGCAATGGTCCATTATGTGAGACGAAAATATCATCGATAAAGGCCTTTGCCCTGATGTAAATATCAGGTCTCTGATACGGTTTTATAATATCAAACGCTATCTCTTTCAGTATTTGTAGATAAACGTGTTACTGAAAAAGTACACATATAATTATAGTACATATATAATTTACGATTTTTGTGGAAATTTGAGTAATAATTTGTGGCTTAGAATATCAATTAGTTATTTTTAAAAGCTTTAATATAACATCCAACGTTACTCTATTAGTATGTTTGGGTTAAAACTTGCAAGTTGGATCAGAAATACTTCCTGTTATCAAACGAAGTAAAATGATAATGCATTTTAATTATAAGTAAGACTTGATACTTCACTTAAGAATGGCTCCAGATGAAGGAAGTCGTCAATGACGAACAGCATATTTATTAAGTTTTTTGCAGAATAAAAGCGTCTGTATTAGTTCTTTAAATTACAAAATTTTATTTAAATTAAGATTATTGCATTTAAGTTACCTTACTTCCGTAACACAAGCTACCAGTACCAAATAAAAACTTTGCACGTATCGTAGCAAACGGCTCATAACTCACTGGTAGAGGAGATACGATAAACATCTGAAATGCGTCTACGTGATCGTAGAGCTAGTAGAACAAAACCAAGCAGCGAATTCAACTTTTGATTTAAATGTGTGTTCATAACTCAAATTATACTTAACCGTGGACCCGCGCTGACTTCGCATGGACGTTATAAAATATTAAAAAAAAAGCAACCTTTGTCACTCAGGAATAACATAGTACTCTACATACAACCTCACAAAAATATCTTCTTTATTATGAAGGGATTCTAATATGCAACATAATGAATCCTATATGAATGTAAAGTTACATCGCAGTTAAAAGTAGCTTATATCACTCTCCAGACTTGAAACTATCTCGCCCAAAAAATATCGTACCATAAATACGCTCTGATGCGTTATGAACGGACTAACAAACAAACAGACTTTCTCATTAATATCACTATACCTTTGTACAATGACAATATTGAATGCAACACAAATAGAAATTGTATTAATCTATTTAATTACCACATACGTTGTTGGCGTATCAAATACCAATAAATATCTTTCTAGTAGCTACAGTCACAATTAAGAATTAATTATAACATTGAAGTTATCAACTTGAACTTCTCTGTGTACTTGCTATTAATAATTCAAAACGATACTAAATGATTTGCGAGTAAGTAGATATTTAAATCTACACTGAATGAAGGAAGGTTCAATAATTTAGTTGTTATGAAATATAGGTTTGAGAGTTTAATGGATTAGATTTTAAACTTATTAAAAAGTTAACTTTAGTAACTTCCCTGTTAAATTTCCCGTGAAAAGACGTCTCAAGCATAGCACGAAGATACCCGAATGAACACGAACTTTGCCGAAGGTCACTTTTTATTTACCCTAAATTTTAGCCGCAAATTCGTAAGAGTGGCATGTCCAAATTTGGATCATTAATATATGGGCTTCTCAGCAACCTATCAAAATGAAACTAGCACGGGTTTTCAAGTTAGTCAGCATATAATTAAACAATCCTCTTCCAGTTGTGTCCAATAGTTTTTACGGGAGCCCGTCCAAACATATAGACAAACAGACAAAAATTCCCTAAAAAAGCCCCTCTTGTTAAATTTCTTAATATCTGTTACAGAGACGAAGATCTATCACAATTTTATTGTATTAAGATTTGAAAGAAATATCAATATTCCCCAACATGCTGTTTTTCTTCAAAGGTCATCTTTTGTTTATATTTGAAGAAGCAATCGTCATTCGCGTCGTCATATTGTATAAATAAAAATTTCATAACGTTATCTCTCAGGCCATTGTTTGTTCTATTGTCTTACGCGATGTCACTTCGTTAACAATGTTTTCATCTGACTCCCATTCATTCAAGTCAAAGTCGAAACTCTCATAAAGATCGTGACGTGAAAATCGTACTTTGGAACAAAATATTCACAATAATCAAATAATTTGATTATTACATTGAGTTGCTGATCTTTTAAAGAATTTATTGTTTTAAAATTGTTGTTTATATAAAATATTTATTCTTCTTCTTCTTCCAGAATACTTTTAGCGATTTGAGAATGGATCTCGTAAGCCCCGCAAAATTGACTTGTTTGAATCTCTCTATTATTAAGCTATATGGAATAAATAGTAAGAATGACTTATTATAACCAAACAGATCTAAGAGGCGAACAATTTGTCGAAGATAATTAGACGTAAAAAGTTATTATGTACTTTTGAAATTATTGTAACTGAATTGTTATTATTATTATAAAAATCAGCGGTTATCCAACGATGCAGTAAAAGACAGTAAGTGTGCTGATTGATAACTTACTCACAAAGAAAGCGTTGAGAATCAACATAATTATAATAACTCATTCTGATTCTTGTGAGAGTTTTATCTCATCACTGAGTTAATTCACTATTAATCACAGCTTGTCGTCAATAATTCTGATTGTGAATGATGATAATATTAATATACGTGCACGTATAGTGCACACACGCTTACATGCGCGCAAACTCTCACAAACAAAGATACATATATACACCATACCTTCGAACACACCTCACATAATTTCTTGAAACCTGTAATAAAATTTGGTTATATTTCTATATCGCATAATAGAAAAATAGTAATTGTTCTCATTTCATTAAAATAAATTTATTGAATATAAGAAAGAGTGATACATCCTGAAATACGTAATTAAATTACTTGAAAGTATATTCTTGCAATATAAACAAATTGTAAATTTCATAACAAATAATCAAATGACTCGTATAATTGTTCAAATAACGCATTATTTGCCGTGTCTAAATAGCCCTTCCTATTACCTTTGTTTACCGAAGCGTATTGCTAATAATTAGCTAATGTAGGAGTATTGGCAAGAGAGCGAACTTTACTATTAATACTGTAACAATTCAACAATAAACTTGTGTACTGTATACCCTTTTGTTACATGTCATGTTTCATCACTGATGTCTGATATTTAATTTAACACATTTAAATTAATCCATTTTAAATCCACAGTAAATGAATCCAGAATTCATTTTCATAGCGAGCTAATCTTATTACGTTCATAATATTGTCTGTCTGTTGTCTGTTAATACAATAAGCACGGCATCTGCATCTGCTTTCAAAAGCATTCATTTTTGCTATGTTGCACTAGACGGAATTTTAAGATTCTGACGGAGAATTTTTGAATTAATAAAGTTTTATTCTTAATAACTATTATAACTGTATTTTCTTTTTAAGACTAATGAGGTATCATGCATGTTAAATATATATACTAATTAGAGCTTAAGTTAATGCTTGGAAGGGTTTTGCGTAAGAATTTTATTATGAATATTGTAACTAATATCTTTCTGTGAAACCGCCGTGTGTTTCTCGTCCGCCGTGTACCAGCTAGGAGTTTGAGAGCAAGTCTTCCATTTTCTCTTCTTTTGACCAGTCATCATCATCACAACCCATAACTGTCCCACTCCTGGGCTCGAGTCTCCTCACACAATGTGAGGGAGACAGGCAAAGTCCACCACGCTGGCCGAGTGTGAATTGGTCGACTTCACGCATCTTTGAGAATATTATCGATTACTCTCGGGTGTGCAGGTTTCCTCACGATATTTTTCTTCATCGAAGCAAGTGATAATGAACTTGTAGTACGCACATAACTTTTTGAAAATTAGAGGTGCTGGAATCGACCTCATGTCCCCACGATCGGGAATCCATCGTTGGCACCACTAGGCTATCACATTTTAATCAGTAGCGTATGGGTAAAGTTAATGGGCGACGGTGTTTAGACTGCTTATATATTATCTATTTACATAAAAAATGTATTTACTAAAGACTTATATACAGAAATATTTTAATGACAATTTTATTAATGATAATTAGTCAATATTCTTCTCAATTTACAATCAGTCAAACTGAAATGTTTTGTTTTGTTTGCGGTTTCAGACGTTCATTTAAATGTAATAAAATAATATAACATATCCATCCATGCGTAATTTTATTTGAATCGAACGCATAACCACGGGATAACCACAAATACACGTAATGCCTCAGTTTCAAGATTTGTGAGAGAGTTTCCTCTTTTGAACTTTTCAATCGGAGCACTTTACGCAAATTTATCCTTTGAGTCGTCCCTCCCTATTTGGGTAACCAAATTGAGTGTATAACAAGGCTACGGAGAAACAAAGCTTTGACCCATAGAGCTGTTCTACAGTTTTCTGTTGAAATTATAAGTGGTGCATAACAATTATTATTCGTTTTACCTCCCGCTTTGTAGGTCTTTGGAACTTTGAAAATAATGGGGTTCATTGCTCTGGCGTCACAGTACTCACGGTGTTTATATTTTTCACCAATATTTTGATGCAGTTCGGTCGTTGTCATGTCGAAGTTGTAAAAGCGAGGGAAATATCTTTTTAAATAATAAAATTAAGACTAATATTTTTGTAACATAAAATTATGGTATTAAAATGGTGCGGATACATTATGGTGTAAGTTTATTAATATTGTCGATTGAAATTCAGATTTTGTTATTATAAATGAATTAGTCAAACTGTCCATAGGGAGATTTACAGATTTTTATATGTACACAGTTACTTCGTAAATATGGATATTTTTTTAATGATATGAGTATAATACTCTTATGTATAACTAAGAACTACATACGTCAACGATTCCCATGGAGATGCATTTATTGGGTTAAATATATAAGTGTTTATCAAAGGTTATTGAACCGGCCAATAACCTCATATCATGTCAATCGTCAAGGTCGGTGTTCATTTTTAAATATCATGTTTGACACCGTCTGACGCGAATAATGACAGCTTTATCATTAACGTCATAATTTAAGTAATGATAATATTTTACGATAATGAATTGGATTTAAAACGTAAGTGATTTGTCCGTGCATAGTTCTCGTCAAAAACAATAAGCCCGATGTGGTATTCCCGCATGAATGGTACTCATAAAGTATTCAGACTGCCTCCACTTCGATCTATCTCCACGAAGTCCTTTGGGATCATAATTTCTGAGGAAATAATGAAATGGTGCAACTTCCATGCTAATATTTTATTCAACACGCTTATGAATTTGTGTGTTTGGGTTGTGGGTGAATGTTTGTTGTTTGGCGAACTGAAATCCCTGTACACGTTACCAACGCGTTCCTCTATAATGAGAGGAACTAGAGCATCTGGTAGCGTATTAGAAGTTAATTGTCACTTACTTCGGTGAAAGAAAACATCGTCAGGAAACCTACACTTCAAGTTCTCCATAGTGTGTGAAGATGTGTGAAGTTTGCCAATCCACACTTGCGTAATGGATCGTGTTCTGCAACCCTTCAAATTGTGAAAACATCCTCCATCATGTAACTGCAAAGCGAACTGTATTGAAATACTAACCGAAATCAATAGCTAAAGTTGTTTCTCAGAGACGGAAGCGTACAAAATTCTTAGTATTTTATAAAGTTTATTCTGGGTAAAGTTGTTCTTATCATTCATTAAGTTAAATATTAGTACCTCGCAAAAATCCGTCAGCAGAATACATAATGGCCTTAGTAAACTATCTTCCACACAGGAAAAATGCACTTAAATAAAAGTAAATATCTACTAGCATACATATCAGAATCAATAAGCGTTTCGTTCCAAACCTGAGCATTGTCAGGATAAGTTGATTCTCCAGAGTTTTCGCTAACTAGAGTAACAATGGTATTTCGCAAAGTAACATCTAATCCTATGACTTTACCATACATCTGAAAACCACATATTATTGTCGAATTAGCAGGGAAATACATTCTATTCATCGTTATGTTATTAGGAGCAACATCAGTTACATAGTATATTATGCATATTATTTGCTTATCGTTCATTATCTACCAGTTACTAAAACCTTAATTAAATGTCAGGAATAACCAAAAGGAGTTCTTTTCATTTAATTTTTAGACGCTCACAACCTCAAGTCTACGTGACCGTAACGATTCTATTTATTTGCTAACCGCTTGTTATGTAGAAGACATTTACAGAGAAACGGAACCCCATTGTTTGTTTTAAAACGAAAAACATTAGTCTTTTGGTCGAAACAACCTTCCCGCGGTCGGCAATTCATTAATTCTAAAGACATGTTGTATGTAATTGCCAACACGAGAGCTTGTACAAGATAATAAAATTGTTTTAAAAAGTAATAATACGCTGTATTTTACATGTAATTTAGTAACACTAATTTCCACTGTTGAAGAGTCCGCTGATTTTAAGCAAAGTCTTGAGTGTCAAAAAATGTCATTACCATTAAAACTATACCAAAGTAAGAAATTTCAAGTTCTTATCATAAATTAAAGTAGTTCTAATTCATCTTGCAAGATTTGACTCAAACAAACATACATAAATAAGTTCTAGAAAACAAAAGCATACCGCATCACTATCGAAATGGAAAACTGTGCAAAATTAAGTATTAAATATAAATATCGATTTTATAATTACATCATGTTTGAGTGCTCAATTGCTCACATTGTTGAAAGAATATTTTAATTCAAATCGATATTTACACAAACGTAAGTCATAAATCAAATAATGAAAACACCTTAAAGAGTTAACGAGACTATTCGAATGTTTAATTTACGTCATAATTTATATATCACTGAATTTAA